>APFE031511784.1:1802-19174 GCA_000404065.3 Pinus taeda | reverse complement strand
CTGATTCCCCCCCCCCCCCCCTTAGTATTATTTCCAACAATTGGTATCAGAGCAGGTCCTTGAGAAGAATCTTGATCACTTGAAGGAAAATCTATCATCATGAGCAACTACAAAAGAGATGCATCCATCAGGCCACCAATCTTTGATGGGAGCAACTTCATCTATTGGAAGGTAAGAACCATAGCCTATCTTCAATCTCTTGGAACAGATGTTTGGGAAATCATGGAAGGAGGATATGTATTTCCATCAACAATTCCTATAGATGCGGCATGTAAAAAGAAGTATGAAACAAATGCAAAGGTTGTCAATACTCTATTGGAGATTCTGTCACAATCAAAATTTGTCAAGGTTATGCAACCCAAAACTGCCAAAGAAATATATGACAAGATCATTCTAAGCTATGAAGGAGGCGATCAGGTAAAACGTGCAAACCTACAATCTCTCAGAATTCAAAATGAAAATCTCAGAATGCACAATGACGAAAGTATAGCTAATTATTTCTTACGTATAGATGAGATTGTTAATTGCATGAAAAACTTGGGTGAAGAGATAAAAGAAGTTACTTTAGTTGAAAAGGTTTTAAGATCCTTATCTTCTAAGTTTGAATCAAAAGTTTCTGACATAGAAGAAAAACAGGATTTTCAGAGTATTACTATGTCACAGCTGCACGGAATCCTAACTACTTTCAAAATGAGAAAAGGGGGTCCATCAGATATGAGAGAAACCACATTCAAAGCTACAAGAAAAGGAGAAATCAATGAGTCAGGACATATGTCGGAAGGAGAGGAAGAATCAAACTTTGTCAAGAACCTTCAATGGGGTTCTGGAAGATTAAGAGGTAAAATACCTTTCAAATGTTTTGCTTGTGGATGAGTAGTTCATTATGTTGCCAAATGTCCTCACAAAGATAAACTTGATAAAGGTAAGGAATCAGCAAAATGGACTAGAAAACAAAGTGTAAATAAGAAGAGCTACTATACGCATGAAGATAGTGATGGTTTATTAAATAGTAATGAAGATGAAAAAAGTAATGATTATATACTTCTGATGGAATTTGAAGATGATGATATCTTGGATGCTTTAGATGAAGATGGTATCTATGAAGAAATTTCTGAACTTAAAATCTATTTAGAAGAAAAGTGTATGATTATAGATACTCTGACATTCCAACTTGATGAAAGGGAAAAACACAATGAAAAGTTAGAATGTGAAATTGTGGGTCTAAGAAAAGAAATTGAGAAAAAAAAGCTCTCAATCTTAGGTTTGCTAAAGGATTAGAAACTTTAGACAAAATTATCAAAGTGCAGTGTTCTCCTTTCATAAACACAATTCTTGGATATACTGAAGAACCATCCCAAGCACAGAAGCCATTAACCTCGAAAAGATATCTAGATGCAGCAAGGAGAAGTGAACAGGCTGACAATCGTCAGCAGAGGCTTAAAGCAGATCGCCAAGTAAATCAAGTTCAATCTACTTCAAGGATGAACATAAGCTATAACCAACCACAGGTAAATCATTCTCAATTTTCTTCAAGAATGAATGTCAATGGAAACTACAATCATCTGGTCAGTAGATTCGATAATCGCAGGAATTTCTTTAATGGCCAATGTTTTTCATGTCATAACTTTGGACACAAAGCTGCTCAATGTGTTGCTTACAAGACCATCATGACTAGAGAAGCACGAAATCAAAGGAATGTGATTGGGATCATGAAAATGACCTGCAATAAATTTTCTTCTCTTGAAAACGAAATAGAATTCTCTATCTGTAACAACCTTGGTCATGAAGACTCTAAATGCAGGAGTAAATTTGGGCAAACATCTCAGAAGGAGCAAGCTTCATTGGGTCCCAAAACATGGAAAAAGAAAGAACCACAAACCAAAAGATGTGGTATAGCCTTATATGCAGAAGGACAATAAAACCAATGGTACATCGATAGTGGATGCTCGAAACACATGACAGGTGATAAAGAAAAACTGCAGTCATATAGTGCTTTAGAAAAGGAAAGGAAGGTCTCATTTGGAAATGATACCGCCACAGTCATAAAAGGTAAGGGCTCTGTTCTCTTAAAAGAAAAGGTCAAAGCTGGGAATGTTACGTATGTTGATGGTTTAAAGCATAATCTATTGAGTGTTATTCAAATGTGTGATCAAGGAAATGGATTAGTATTTCGATCAAATGGATGTGTTGTTCATGAGCTTGATATAGGAGAAACAATGATCAAAGGCATAATAACTCCAAATAATTTATGCATACTCAAGGGAGGACAGTAATAATGCTATCTAAGCAAAAATGATGAACACTGGCTATGGCACAGAAGATTGGGGCATCTAAGCTTCCTTCAGATAAGGAAAGCATGCAAATTCCAAGATGTTCACGATCTTCCTGACATTAGAATTCCATAAAATACAATATGCAAATCATGTCAATTTGGTAAGAAAACCATAACACATTTCCGTGAGAAAGAAGGATCAGCTAGTAAGTCACTTGAACTTGTCCATACTGATTTATGTGGTCCATCAAGGAAAAAGTCACCTCGTGGAGAAGAATACTTTAGATTTTTCATTGATGACTTTTCCAGAATGTGTTGGATAGGACTTCTAAAGCATAAAGATGAAGCATTTGAAAAATTCAAAGCCTTCAAAGCTTTGGTTGAAAATGAATCAGATCGCAAAATCAAATGCCTCAGATCTGATTGAGGAGGGGTATTTACCTCAGATGAATTCTTCGACTTCTGTGAAGAACATGGAATAAGAAGGGAATTCTCTACTGCAAGGACTCTTCAGCAAAATGGAGTGGTAGAAAGGATGAACATAACTATTCAACAAATGGCTCATGTTATGCTAGATGATTTTGGAACCCCTGCAACCTTCTAAGGTGAAGCTACATTTGCTGCCATCACTATTCTCAACAAAACAAGTGTTCGGGTAAACAACACTCAAACTCCTGATGAAATTTAGTATGGTAAGACTCCTACTGTAAAATACTTCAAAGTTTTCGGAAGCAAATGTTACATCAAAAGGACTAATGAAAAACTTAGCAAGTTTAAACCTAGAGCAGATGAATGAATTCTCCTTGGTTACTCTTCCCGAAGTAAAGGATACAAGTGTTATAATAAAAGACTAAGAAAAATTGTTGAAAGTATTGATGTTGTGGTTGATGAAGCAGGCGAAAATCCAAAATTGGTAAAAACTGAAGAGTGGGAAGAAGATGAGGACTATCCTTCCACATCAAATCGGACTAATGCTGAAGAAGAAGAAACCAATGAAGCACCAAAAGAGCAGATAATGGCAGAAGAAAAGACTCCATCCAGATATGTTCAGAAAAATCATCTAGAGACTCAAATTTTGGGACAGAAAGAGGCAGGTGTGCAGACAAGAAGAACTATTACAGAAGCTTCAAGCTATCTAGCATTTTTTTCTTCCATTGAACCACAAAATGTACATGAAGCATGCAAAGATGAATGTTGGGTCAAGGCCATGAATGAAGAGCTTGAACAAATTGAAAAGAATAATACTTGGGAATTAGTTCCTAGACCTCATGATAATAATTTCATCGGAACCAAATGGATATTCAAAAATAAGCTGAATGAAAATGGAGAAGTTATTAGAAACAAGGCTAGAGTTGTTTGTAAAGGGTATGCTCAACAAGAAGGTATAGACTTTGAAGAAACTTCTGCACCAGTTGCTAGACTTGAAGCCATAAGAATGTTCCTTGCTCTTTCTAGCTTTCAAAAGTTCAAAGTATATCAAATGGGTGTGAAATCTACCTTTCTTAATGGAGACCTAGAAGAAGAAGTCTATATTGAGAAACTAGACGGATTCATCCTTGGAAATGATCCAAAACTTGTATGTAGACTCAAAAAGGCTCTCTATGGTCTAAAACAAGCTCGAAGGGCCTGGTATTATTGTCTTAACAAATACCTTCATCAACAAGTTTTCTCAAAAGGATCAGCTAATAGCAATCTATATATAAAAATTGACAATGATAAATTGCTAATACTTGTTGTGTATGTTGATGATATCATTTTTGGCAGCAATGAAGAAGCCATGAGTCAAAACTTTGCTTTGGTAATGCAGAAAGAATTTGAAATGTCCCTGCTTGGTGAGCTCACATATTTTCTTGGTTTACAAGTTCAAGAAAATAAAGATGGTATTTTTCTATCACAAACCAAGTACCTCAAGCAGATCCTAAAGAAATATGGCATGGAAGATTCTAAACCAGTATGTACCCCTATGATAACAGGATGTAGCCTCAGCGCAAATGATGAATCAGTAGCAGTACTTCAACGAACCTACATATCCATGATTGGTAGTCTACTCTATCTAAAAGGTACCAAACCAGACATCATGCATGCAGTAAGAATAGTTGGAAGATTCCAAGCAAATCCAAAGGAAGCACCCCTTCATGCAGTCCAAAGGATTTTCAAATATCTTCAAGGAACACAAAACTTTGGTTTATGGTATCCTAGGGATACAGATCTTACACTTCATGCATATACAGATGTGGATTGGGTAGGAAGTGTGGATGAAAGAAAAAGCACTAGTGGTGGTGCATTCTATATGGGTTCCAGATTATTATCTTGGTTCAGCAAGAAACAAAGTTCGATTTCATTATCTACATCTGAAGCAGAATATGTGGCTGCTGCATCTTGTTGCACACAACTCCTTTGGATGATGCAAACATTGCAAGGCATTCAAATCACATTTACTCCACCCATCTCCATTTTATGTGATAATACAAGTGCAATCAGTAGTTCAAAGAATCCAGTCATGCATTCCAAGACCAAGCACATACCTATCAAATATCATTTTCTCTGTGAACAAGTGCTTGAACAAAAGGTCAAATTGGAGTATGTTCCCTTCAAAGAATAGGTTGCTGATATATTCACCAAACCTTTGCCCAGAGAGACATTTGAATATCTCAGACAAAAGCTGGGAGTAGTTGATGCTTCATCTTGCTGCTGAAACTTATCTAGTTCAGAGAAAATTGGTTGTACGTGAGTTTCATGAATCATATACACATACATACGCTGGCTTCTGTGAATACATCCATGTATATGTTGGTTTGAAGATAAACAGTGGGATAGACTCAGGATGAAAAGACTCTGATATGGGTCTGACAGAGACCATCTAGCACAGGTTCAGGGGGAGCATATATTTTTAATAAAGCATTATTGGCATTATCTTAGAAGATCTTGGTACTTTTTCACATTTTTTTTTATTCAGGTGGAATGGGTGCAGAGGGAGATCAAGGTTTTTGATGGTGATTGACAGATGCTCCTGATGATAGTAACTGATAACTATCTTGTTTTAGATATTTTGTGTCTATGTCATGTATATCTTTTCTTATCAAGGTCATGTAACGACCTATTTTGTTTCCCCACTATGGCTGGGATGGATGATGTAATGTTCTTATTTTACCATGTATAAACTTTTGGTGTATACCCACTTGGTTGGGTGGATGAGTCAATATTGGTATATCCCCACTTGGTTGGGAGATGGATGTACGTATGAGTCTTTGGTCATAAGAAGGTCATATATGATGTATAAAGTCATGTTCTTCTTGTAGAACATTTTTTTCAGACTTTGCTTACAGTCAAGGGGAGCATGAATAGCTCACTTCAACATATCAAAGAATTCAGCATGTACTCAGGGGGAGCATAACCCTTTTCCCTTGATGACAAAGGGGGAGAGTGACTTGGGGTTGCCATCAATTCCAAAGGGGGAGATTTTTGGCATTATGACACAGGTTTGGCACTATGACACAGGTATTGTCCTTGATGGCAACTCACTTAGATGTCAAATCACAGATTAAAGCTCTCAGAATGAAGGAAAAGGAGGTATACGCAAGTTTCCCTTAACCAAGCCAAGTATACAAGCGGGTTCGAATACCAAAAGGCACATATGCATATACACACACTTTCACGCAAGGAAAAGTGTGTACATGGTGGAAAAAATTGTTTTGGTCCGTGGTATTTGATCCCTAGTATTTTTTCCTGTGGTATTGATCCAAGGTATCTTGACCGAAGTATTGACCCTAGGCATTTGGTCCAAGGTATTGCTTCTAAGTGGTTTTGGACCATGGTATTGAGTAAGGCCTAAGAATATAAAAGGAGGAGGAGATCATTAGGAAAAGGCACTCAAGCATTAAATATCTAATGAAGAGAAAGATCTAGAATACTGGTAATTGGGTTATGGTGCATAGCTAGATCTGAATCAAGGAGGAACCTGGGCACTTGAAGAAGGATAACTTCTATTTATGGGTCCAAATCTTAAGGCATGGATAGAGGTATCTTTATGTGCTTTATGATCTTTTATATTTGGCGAATGTCTTGATCTGTAAATCTGATGATCTGGGTATAGCTGATGTCTGAATATTTGAAAAGGGTAAATCATGTTTGTTGGGTGTGGAGCCTGATTATCTTCTATATTCAAAGGTACCGCCACATTGGACCCCAGTTCGAAATGGGGGCGGCAACGCCGCCCGTAAAATATTCGCTGCAGGGGGGGTCCAGGGGGGGGTGGCCGCGACCTTTGGGATCACCCTTGCGGGGGGTTTCGGGGGTAGCCAGCCCCGAACTAAAAACCGTAAAATTGCCTTGTAAAAGTAGGTAATTTCTAGTCATCTGGGCCGTTCATTAGGCGGATGATCGACAGTAGAATTATGTTTAGTTTAGGGTTTTTTTCCCTAGAAGGCAACCCCTCTCTTTGTATGAGGGCATTGTATTGGAGGCTATGAGATAGATGTGTATTCAGTGTGAGCGAGAAACAGAGAGGTGAGACTGTGAGAGAAGACAGAGGATATTACAGCGGATTTGCTGTAGGTTGTGTCTCTTCATTTTGCTGGATAATAGAAAGGAAGGACTGGCGGTTCGGGGTGGACGTAGCCCAAACTGGGTGAACCACGTATATCTGTGTCTCTCTTGTTTTGTGCGTTTTCTGTGTTTATATTTCTGCATTATTTCATGTGTTCCATTGCTCTGTAATATATAATTTTCTAACAATGTTTTACAGATTTGTACGCAGGTTCAATATAGCAAAGGCGCGTATACACGTTGGTTCGGAAATTCAAAACAACATATACACAAGGTTTCCTTCATATAATAGTGTATGCATGCAGGTTAAACATATTGAAGTAGCGTAGGTCTCATAAAATATGTTTTAGCTACTTGTTTATAGTTGCAGTGTTCTGGGTTATAGACTGGGTTCTGGTCACTATTACTATGTTCTAGTTATAACATTCAGAAAAGTGATTGTTTGATTTAGTTTTGGTTGGTGCAAAGTAGATTGGTTGATGCAGATATATTTGATGTTTGATTGATGTTATTGATGGATCCAGTCTGAAAATTTATGAAACGTGGTCCCTGGAAGAAAAGCGAAGGTTGTAGCCTTCTGTAGGCCAGCACCTATGTACTAGTACATCAGCTAGTACAAGAGCTAAGGGGGTTGCAGCTCCCTTCCAGGAGAAGCTGGAGAACGAGAGAAGGTTGTAGCCTTTTGTAGGTAGAAGCCTGCATACTGGTATAAGACTCCACCAGTACAAAAATATTGTAAAAAGAAGGTTCTTATTAAAAGAAGATGCAATAGGTGGTTTTCACCCACATTGGGTTTCCACCTTCTATCTTGTGTTCTTGTGTATGATTGTTTGCTCTTTTTTTTTGTACCTGTTACTGCTTATATGGTTCTGATACACAGATTAAAGATCAACTAACTAAATTATAAGTTTACAAGGTATACATTGGTTTCTCTAAACATATTTTCCTATATATGGAAGTTGCATTAATAGAAGTAGCATATATGAATCTGTTCATGGAAATGAAATATTAGTAAATTTCTAATACTGATTCACCCCCCCCTAGTATTATTTCCAACAAAAATTTTCCAAATCCAAAATGTAACCAACTTTATACTCATTCTTATCATAATTTCACAAGGATCTCAATGGAAAGATCAGTTTTCTGATTTAATTTTCATATCTCCAATCAACTCAGAGGAGGGAATATTTGGAAAATCATTGGGGAATATAAAATATTCCTATAGGCCCAAATTTTGTCGGTATTAAAATTAAACAAATGGGTAATCAATTTTACACTTCTCGATGACAAAAATTTAGTGGTCTGGTTAGATTTTGCAGTTGATCCTTCTATGTTTCTGCCATTTTCCAGATTGGAGCAACGGTGTCAGATTTCCAAGCATGGATAGTTGATTCTATGCCATTTGACACCACGATTTTGATGGTGCATTCAGATCCAACAGATAATTATTCTATTGTTCAACCAGCATTATATTTGAGGTATATGAAGTGTTGTTGTCATGTACTTCTTTAATCATTTGCTGTGAGATGTACTATGTTGTTTTGATTCCTTCTTGATGTATGATGCAAAATCTTTGTGTCTATTTCATGTGAGATGTATTCATCATGGATTGTTATGCATGTTTTGATTGAGATCCCTTTATTTCCATGATGGTGGGATACTCATTGTCACCCTGGCTATTTTGGTTGAGATCCCTTTGTTGCCATGATGGCGGGATACTCATTATCACCATGTGTAAGATTATGTTCTTGTAGCATAACGTCTTGTGGGGAGAATTTTCAGCTCGTGTAGAGGGCACATGTCCTTGTGTGAAATAAAACATAGTCCATGTACATCTTCACCATTTCCAGCACTAAATGAAGTAGCCAACACCATCTTGACACTAGGCCCGGAGACGTAGTCCACACTGGAAGAACTCTATTATTAATGTCTCTTGTTTATGATTTTTTGATCATCATTATGTCTCCATTTGCTTAAGCATGCATATATTTTCATTTATGCTCTTATAAAATATAATTCTAACTACATCACGAAAGCAAAAGAAATTGACTAAATCTGGGAGTTGAGTCAATTCGAATCAACAATTGATTGAAGTGACAGAAATGGATTTGCAACAAGATTCACAACATGAAGATACTAACCTGATGTTGAAAGCACCATAGGTCATCCCTTAGTCTCCACCACCTCCAGTATCAGAGTCAACCCTGTGCGAGCAAGGAGATGGCTTTCTCCTTGATGTTGATCCAGTCATGGATGTGTACAATCTATAATTCATTGAGTTCCATAAGAGGATCGTAAAAGTGCATAGAAAGTAGTTTCCAGATGATCAAGCATAACCTACATTCTTCAAGGAAAGGGTGATAGTGGCATACTCCAGGAAGCATCCAACTGACATTGTCGAAGACAACTTTGCCTATGCAGGAGAAACAAGCTTAAATGTTGAGTATCTAATAGCTGAGAATGAACAACTGGAAAAGAACTTGTAGGATTCCATGTAAGAGGCAGAACAACTTCGAGCATCAGTGTAGAATACAATTTTTTTCATTGGGAGAGATGAGGACAGCGATACTTTCTAAGTATCAACACTTGGTGATACCATGCAGAAGCTCTTGTCTGTTGTCTATTTGCATGGCCTACAATAATGGAGCAAATAGTTCGTTTAAACTCTCAAGAACATACATGCTACCGTCACCCATATACAAGAGTGGACAACTCGGTACAAGGGGTCCTTGCTTGAGTTAGTGAAGAAGATGAATCCACAGGAACAACTGGAGAAAGTGAAGGTATGAAGGTTGATTCAAAATAACATCCAGCTCACCTCATTTATCAGCAACACATAGGCCTCATATGTACAGTTGTATAGTAGCTTGAATGTCCTGGTGAGAAAACATCAAATCCCATCAATCGGTTCCCTCACTGATGTTAAACCAAAGAATCAAGTCTGGCAGGAGATTGATGAGTACTTGGAGTAGCTAAGATGAGAAGCCACGAGGGAAGACTTGGAGTTGATGCACACAACATGGAGAAGTACATCAGGGATCCTATCAAGGTCAAGGCAATGCTACTCATGCTTCAAAACAAGTTGGACACAAGTTCCAAGACAATATACTCGGATGTCATGGAAGTTAGAGTCTACTTTCAGAAATTAACCATTAAGCATTTTGGGGACACCATCAAATAGTACCAAGCTTGGCACCAATATCTGACTGAGAAGAAACAAGTGGAAGTTGCTAAGCTGGAATCCCCCCAAACTCCAGAATCATAGTGTTGTTCCTTGTTAGGCTATCTCTACCCTACTTTTTCTTATATGGGTACATGTGGAAAATGTAATATTATTTGTAACTATGTTGTAAGTGAAATTCCAATTTTCAATATTGGAATATGAAAATTCACCATGTAATGTAATGTGTCATTTTTTAAAGAAGTTGAAGAGGCATGAAGGTAGTCCAGCAGTCACAAAGGGGAGTTTAAGAGTCACCCCTTCTTGTTATATATAGAACCTCATAGCGCATAGAACAGGCTTTTGGGAGCCAATATTTTGGCTAGGCTTAGGCTTAGAGAAGGCTTGGGAGTATTATAAAGAGCCATGGCTTCTACATAATGTAGAGCGAGTATACTTCTTTGGAGGATCAGGTGTTATTGACTGTAATGTTCCACTATTGGGGCTAGTGGTTGTCAATGGTGTATGTATGGATGGAACTTTCACTTACAATAATAAAATCTGAGCCAACAAACTTTCATGCATATGTTGTTAATATAGTAGGACTACTCTTGTTGTATTGGAAATGTATGTTATTTTACTTATGCGTATGCTTATGAACTACTTTTTATGCATTTGTACGAATCTTTTTGAATGTGTGTTGTTGGATTAACTCATCACTTTAATTTTTGTAATATTTTGCATTTTAGCTTGTGATGTCATTTTTCTCATGTGTTCCTTTCAAGTTTCATACTATTACAGGATTCTAAGTGGCACACTTCCTTTTCCCCTCCATGTGTTAGAACCTTCATGCATTTTTCTTGACTCTCCACAGGGTCACACACTTGCTCTCACCCAAAGTTATAATACTTTCCACTGTGTGCTTCGGCGATCAAGGCATTACATTACCACCCACTGCTAGGACTCATACTCCAAAGTGTGTGAGGTCTAGTTGGGACTTCATATCGGGGAGATCCTATGAATGTTTGTGGTCTAGCACCGTCAACACAATGGAAACCTATAATTCCAAGAGGTAAAGAGTGTATTCCTTGTTATAATCAAGTTGGCTTATCAATGGTGCTTGTAATAATGCATCCTTCAAGTTGTCAAATGATTGTTGAACTTGTTCATCACATTGAAAAGGGATGTCTTGAGAAGGAAAGAAAAGGAATCAATGAGAATATATGTTGTAGTTGGGAACAAAGAAGTGCAAGAAATTGGCTTTGCTTTGAAGGCTTTGCAATTGTGATAAAATCTTGGGTGGGGGGATCATGAGAATTTCTTGGACTTTCAAGTGGTCAACCATGATCTCTTTATAGGAAAAAATGAATCCCAACATGCATCCGATAGGCACAAAAAAAACACACTTGAGAGGGTCTAAGTGGAGTTTCTACTGTCACCATCAATGAAGTACAGTACGAAGATCCTCAATAAGGTGTGAGCATAGTTTGGAATGAATCATGAGGTCTGTTAGTTTCAGTCTTCGTAGCCTGTCACCAAGGATCAAAATGGGCTCTTACTATGTCTAGTTCTTAGAGATATTTTGCACATGATCTTTAGTGAAAATCATATCCTAAGCATGTTCATCAAAAGAATCTCAAAAAAATATTTCCAGCGGTATATCACACTCCCAAAAATGGATCCCAGACCAGAAGATATGATCGAAATGAATGACTAGTTCTTAGTTATGCATGTTTTGAGGTCATTTGCTGCACACAGGGACAAGTTTACTACAAAATAAGTTTCTGAAGTAATGGACATGAATTTTACAAAAGTGAAAGAGGTTTTTTTCAATCACATACCAAAAAAAAAACACCTCCTTCTGTTTATGTACAGCTTCTGTTTATGTACAGGTGTTACTATGCGTGATATATGTAGTGATATTTGAAGCCTACATTAAAACAAAACAAATTTTGCATTTGTTTTACTGTTTTAGTCATTGTAGTATGGCGCCATTTTACAATAGATGGAAAGTAATTTTGAGAAACCCAAGGAGGCTTTTGTCAACCACGAGACATATAATAAAAAACTCTTTCAGTTTATTCACAAGTGTCGTGAATTGGAATATTGGACTAGATCTTTACAACCTATTTTTACAGATTTAAATATTTAACGATTTCCAATTTTAGAGATTATTTTCTGGCACATATTATGAGCATCAGGAAATGAATTTCCAAACTTTGAGAGAGTTTTTTTTCTCAAAAATGACTTATATACAAAAACCTCTTTCAATTTTGTAACAGGTGTTATGGTTTAACAAATACGAGTTCATCTTTGACACCTATTTTCAGATATTTGGTCCAAATTTAATGTAATTGATTCTATCTTGAGGGAGATGGTTGAGCTGAACTCCCTTCGTACAGGGATGAGCTAATTGTATATATTTTATGAATATTAGAGTGTAAAGGGTTCAAATTTTTCAGTAGAGGAAAGCTACTATTGGACTGTGTAAAGCTTAAACTTTTCTGAATATTATTCTATTGGAGCAGTCACTGCCCTTTAAACTTAAGATCCATCACGATGCTTAATGTGCAGCATGTTTTTCTTGTAAATTCACTTAAATACTTTGTTTTTTCTGCTAATTCTTGTTACAATATTATCTAAGGAAAGTGTTAGGAATCCATCCACACATGATGCTCCTTTTGCAATGATTTTGTTGTTAAATGTAGTGGTTATCTTTGCAGAATCCATCCTCTGTTAGATGCTCTCTTAAGTAACCCGGTGTTTGTTTTTCTTCTAAAGTTGCCACTGTATATCCATCCCTTGACTGATGCCTGTAGTACAATGGCCTTTCTCCTCTTTCCTTCTCTCATTTACATATTTTATCTGGTTGAACATTGCACTTACTTTGCCCCAAGTTTGCCGGCATAAACTAGCCTCGATTCCATAGCCCAATGGTCCCTTCTCTTATTGTTTTCGACGCTCAACTTTCAATCAAATCCCCATACTTCATAGCTAGCCTAAGATTCACTTATTGCAGCCACATTTTTTTGGAAAAGAGAGATCCCTCTCTAGTCTGGCAGGGCTAGATGCCAGATTGAAAGCTTGTTCTATGGTTACCTCGGAATTGCTTCTTCTCAGCCTTGAGGTTCATTCTGAGTGCTAACATATTGGCATCATTGCAGGGGATGACGTGACAAATATTCTCCAAGAAAGATTGTTCAAGTTGCGGATCTAATTGCTGATGGTGGACAGCAGTCAGACACATATGAAGGCTGAAATCATTCACCTGGTGAATCCATTGTTCAATATCACGAGCTTCAAAGTTCAGAGCAACTTCACTGCCAAAGAATATAGATTTCAGAGCATTGATGGTAATCACCAATGACAGGGTATGTGGAAAATCCTTTATTTGGGGAAATATTACTAACTTTAAGGAATGAGTTAGCGAAATTGCAGATTGATCAGAGTTTCTTAACATCATTATTTCATTGTTTGAAATCCAGCTGACTCACACCTGAAGGTAAAAATTGTTTTCTTGGTTTAGTTGCTGAAAGATTAGAAAATGAAATTGAACTATTGGATGTTCAAATTGAATCATATGATTTCCAAGATCCTAAACAGTTCTTGGAAACTCTCCCTCCTCCCAAAGTTGAAAAGGTAAGGCTGCCCTTGGATGGTTGGGTTGAAGGATGTTTTGATTTACAGTATGTGACAAACTCTAGCCAAGAGCATATGTTAATGAGTTGGGGAAGCAGATAGAATCTAGTTTTTATGATCGTAGAACAGCATATATGGAATATTTTCTTAAGTTGAATGAAAAACCAAATTTCCTTTTACAGAGCCAGAGGTACTATGTGTATATATTGTTGGTAGAATTTCCAATTATGTTTTGGTTCAAACACTATCAAACAACTACATCATTACAACAATTGCTTCATTGGTTGATTTGGAACTTTAGTCTCACTTGATTCAATAATTTTGCAGTAGATTAGTGTAGGATAAGTGTGTAATAAGCTTGCTGGACAGACATCCTTGAGCATCTAGTTTATAGTTTGCAGTGTGTGATTTTCAGTGTTTGGTTTGGTTGTAAGTTTCTTACTGCATTGGCCCAATTAGCTAGGCACTTGGTCTACAGTGTTCTTGACACCTCCAGGGATTTTCCATCCCCAATAAGGCCAATGCTAGTTCCAGCCTTCGCAGCTTGTCACCTGGGATCAAAATGGGCTCTTACTATGTTTGGTTTTAAGACATGTTTTGCACATGATATTTAGTGAAAATCATATCATAAGCATGTTCATCAAAAGAATATTGAGAAAATATTTCCAATGGTATATCACACTCCCATAACCGGTTCCCGGATAAGAAGATATGATCGAAATGAATGATTGATTCTTGGTTATGCATATTTTGAGGTCATTTGCTACACACAGGGACAAGTTTACTACAAAATTAGTTTCTAAAGTAATAGACAAGAACTTTACAAAAGTGAAAGAGGTTTTTGTCAATCACATACCAAATAAAAAAAACCTCCTTCATTTTATGCATAGGTGTTACTATCTAGGAGATATGCAGTGATATTTGAAGCCTACATTAAAACAAAACAAATTTTGCATATGTTTTACTGTTTAAGTCATTGTAGTGCAGCGCCAGTTTACAACAGATGGAAAGTAATTTTACAAAACCTAAGGAGGTTTTTGTCAACCACGAGACATAAAACAAAAACCTCTTTTCGTTTATTCACACATGTCATGAATTGGAATATTTGACTAGATCTTTACAACCTATTTTTACAAATTTAAATATTTAATGATTTCCTGTTTTAGAAATTATTTTGTGGCACAGATTCCGAGAAACTGGAAACGAATTTCCAAAATTTGAGAGAGGTTTTTCTCAAAAATTACCTTTTGTACAAAAACCGATTTCTGTTGTGTAACAGGTGTTATGGTTTGACTGATACAAGTTCATCTTTGACACATATTTTCATAAATGTGGTCCAAATTTAATGTAACTGATTCTATCTTGAGGGAGATGGTTGAGCTCAACTCCCTTAGTACAAGGATGAGATAATTGTGTATATTTTATGAATTTCAAAGTGTAAAGGGTTCAAATTTTTCAACAGAGGATAACTATTATTGGGTTGTGTAAAGCTTAAACTTTTCTGAATATTATTCTATTGGAGTAGTCTCTTCACTTTAAACTTAGGATCCATCACAGTGTTTAATGTGCAGCATGTTTTTCTTGTAAATTCTTTTACATAATTTGTTTTTTCTCCTAATTCTTATTACAATATTATATAAGGTAAGTTTTATGTATCCATCCATGCATGATGCTCCTTTCGCAATGATTTTGTTGTTAAATGTAGTGGTTATCTTTGCAGAATCCATCCTCTATTAGATGCTTTCTTGAGTAACCCAATGTTCATTTTTCTTCTAACACTACCACTGTATATCCATCCCTTGATTGATGCCTGCAATATAGCAATATTTCTCCTCTTTCCTTCTCCCATTTACATCTTTTATCTGGCTGAACATTGCACTTACTTTGCCCCAAGTTTTCCAGCAGAAACTAGCCTAGATTCCATAGCCCAATGGTCCCTTCTCTTGTTGTTTTCGACCTCCAAATTTCAATCAAATCCCCGTACCTTATATCTAGCTTAAGATTCACTTATTGCAAAAACATTTTTTTAGCAAAGAGAGAGCCCTCTCTGGTCTGGCAGGGCTAGATGCCAAATTGAAAGCTTGGTTTGTGATTACCTCGGAATTGCCTCTTCTCAACCTTGAGGTTCATTTTGAGTGCTAACAAGGTCATCCAAATAGGCCAAAATAATATGATCCAGATCATTATAATTCAATTCATGGCTCATTAGAATGTGGCGCCATCATATTTTAGTCCAAAGGGCATTACACAGTATGAAAAGGTACCCCAAGAGGTTGTGAATGTGGTCTTGTACTGGTCTTTATGGTGAATATGAATTTGATTGTAGCTTGAGAAGCCATCCATGAAGCATAGGGCCTCATGCCGTGTGCATGCATCAATGGCTTGATCAATGAAGGGTGTCAGGTAATTGTTCTTAGGGAATGCTTTATTCAAATCCTTGAAATCAGTACATATTCAATTTTTCCCCTCTTTTTTTATGACAGTATGTTGGGTCCCTATAATACTAGTGATTACCCCATTACTATTGTAGTTGTATGCCTTATTAATATTGTTGTGCCCCTATTGTCCCCATATTGTTATTACTGTGCCCCATAGAATCCCTCTATTGTTATTTTTGTGGCTTTATATTATTATTGTTAGGTTGGCTAGGTTATATTATGACTCCTTAGACTCCTATATATAGAAAGGAGGTTTTATCATTTGAATCATCCAAGAATTGTTCATTTATGTAATGTAAAGGAGGTTGACCCCTTGAAGAGGCTGAATTCTAAGGAGTTGATCTATCTTTTCTATCTTTTCTTGAGCGGGTTCCATAACATTTGGTATCAGAGCTTTGGATTTTAGGATTTTGCTGCTCCAAACAGGTCATCGTGGCATTTTAGCTATAACGTTTTTTCTGCAATGTTTCAGAAGCTAAAAAAAAAAAAAACCATTTGAGAAGACAACGCACTAAATCTCAAGTCCGAATTTCAGAGCTTTTCGTGCAATAGTTTCGGAGATATGAACTAAGGCAGTTGGTCCTTTTGCAGAATCCTCAATTACATTCAAAATAGGTGACCTGGGAAAAATCGACATAACTTTCTCTCTGAGCATCAGATTCAAATTTCGTAAGAAGGTACAGAAAGAGGATGGACTATAGTATCTTGTATATATTTCTCAGGGCCAAAGGTCAAAACAGGGACACTTGGCACGTCGTACAAGTTCGCTCTACTGAATTAGTCTATAATCAGGTCACTGTGGGAGATTTGGCATAACTCTTCATTGGAGAATCCAATTTGGGTCAGACTGGAGGCATTGGAAAGAGGACACAGTGGGCTATCGCAGGTCGCAATTTCAGAACTATATGATCCGAAATTACAGAGATACATAAGAGGCAATATCGAGCTCCTACAAAGTGAAAAAGGTGTGTATATTTTTTTAAATGTTTGCTTAAGCTTGGTTTGAAAAATTATATTGAATGAATTAAAAGGGAATAGTGAAGCATTATTATCAGTAATTGATGCCTCGAAGAAAGAAAATGGAAACACCTAGTAGGCGACCTGAAAGCTCTAGCATGACTCATGAAGAAGAGGAAGAAATGCAACATGATATATCAAAATTACGAGACCAAGTGCAACAAGTGTCACTTGCACAAAAATGAACAGAATCTAAGATGGATTGTTTAAAGAAAGGTGTAGAAGCTAAGATGAATGACGTGGAAGCTAAGATGGACGATTTGAAGATAGATTTGAAGACAGACATGGAATAATTGAAGAA
>APFE031511779.1:40958-52898 GCA_000404065.3 Pinus taeda | reverse complement strand
CCTCATCTCAAGGAGGAACTCAATGCAATGGGGACCATTTATTCCTAAGGGGGGAGGAATGATCCAAGTGGATGTTGGTGGCCACCCACCTAACCCATTTGGACCCCCACAACTGTCTCTTTCAATTTTTTCAGTTTCCTAAATTGTAGCATAGTTTACTATTTTTAGCCGTTTTTCAGGTCCTGAACTTCCAGAGCCCTTTTGAGGCCCTAAACGACATTTTCTAGGAAATCTGGTGGCAACATGGGTCCATGGACTGATGTTTCCCTTCCCAAAGTGGTAGTACTCAGATAGATATTTCTAACGAGCTATTGTACACATCAAATGGAGATCATATGCCAAATTTACGACCCTGGGAAGTTGATGTACCAATTTACCCAAACGTGGCCCATAGTTTGGCGTTTCATCTTCTACGGTTAGGTTTTTGAATGTTAAGGGTTTTCCATTATTTCTCAACAATAAATAGGCCTTCGAGCCTCATTGTAACATAGTTCAGAGACATGTAGCCACCACATATCTCTTCTCAGAGATAAGCTACCATCGCCCTAGCTGGTTTATTTCCATTACTGTCTGTAAGCATATTTTAGTATTTGACATTAATGAAATGAAGTATTATTTCTACTGCATATATATGTTTATTGTTATCTCTATAATTTGTTGTGTTCCTGTTCAAGTCTGGATCAGTGGTATCAGAGCATTCTGTTATTTTCTCTGTTTTTCTTTGCATGTCCCCAATGAGGTCGGGATATAAGGAGTTAGGGCTTGAACTGGTCGAACCTTTGCATGACCAGCCTCGTAAATCCCGACCGACTGCCATGGCGGATGAGAAGAAAGACGAGGGGGCAGGAGATCCTAGCAAAATCTTGCCTGAAGAAGCCCTCGAGCGGCAAAGGAACATGATGATGGATAGCTTTGGGGAGATCCTTCAACGGCTACCCAGAGGCGACGCATCTGCTTCGAACAGCTACTCTGGA
The DNA here is from genome assembly GCA_000404065.3 of Pinus taeda. Taxonomy (NCBI): domain Eukaryota; kingdom Viridiplantae; phylum Streptophyta; class Pinopsida; order Pinales; family Pinaceae; genus Pinus; species Pinus taeda. The sequence continues at coordinate 51,924 of APFE031511779.1, read as the reverse complement.
AATGCCACACGCTTTAAGGTACAAGTTAATTTTGAAATCCCCATCTTCGAGGGTCAAATAGATGCAGATGTCGTAGATAAATGGTTAAAGTGGCTAGATGGGTATTTTTCTGTTCATGAATTTTCAAGTCGGGAAAAAAATTGTTTTCACTCTTCTCAAAGTAGCCCCCCTTATCAAGGACTGGTGGGAAACCTACTGTGAACAGAAGGATGAAAGCACAGGCTCACTATTTTCAGCCGCACCCACTTGGGATCCATTCTGAGATGCCATCAAGGAGCAGTAATACCCTCTCAAAAGCTATGAGGACAAATACATAAAGTGGACCACGCTGCGATAGGGAAGGGACCAATATATGCCAGAGTTCACAAACTTTTTTCATACCATTCGCACACAGTTGGGTATCAAGGATTCTAAGCTACATCTGGTACTCAAATATTGGGGCTGCCTATATAGATACATCTAGGAAGATATGGATTTCTTGAACATCTCCTCCCTCGGAATGGTGTACCGATACGCTATCAAAATCAAGCAAAGTTCAAACAGAAGAAGCGAGACTTTGGATCTGCAAATCCGAAGCCCAAAGGACAAAGCCAAGGTGAGGTGACCCAAGACAACCCCTCGAAGCCGCAAGAAAAGAGCAACACCATGAAGCCAAAGAAGGACACAGGAAAGTGGTGTGATTTCCACAATAGTCCCACTCATAACACAAGTGAGTGTTGGACCAAGCAGTCGCTGGTGGCCAAGTTGAATGCTTCTGAATCAGATGCATGTTTCGACCCTAAGGCAAAACCCGACAAGGGGAATGGCAAAGGGAAGCAAATCATTGATGTGGATCCCAACACCATTGTTGCCACTACCAAGATCCAGAAAAATGAGCCTGAAGATCCAGAGGAGGGGGAACGCCTTTTCCACCCACAAATGTGGGTGAAGGGTTCACCACTGCAATTCATTGTCGACAGTAGCAGCCAAAAGAACCTCATTTCAGTAGAGGTCATGAAGCAGTTGGACCTACTGACTACACCACACCCAGAGTCATACAGTATTGGGAGGCTTCATGAAGTACGAGATCTCAAAGTTCTCCGGTAGTATCACCTTCCCTATAGCATCAAGCCCTTCACAGAAGAGGTATTGTGTGATGTTACACCTCTGGATGTTTGCAATGTACTATTAGGCCAGCCATCTTCTGGAGGTGACATGTTGTGTATGAGTCAAGGCCTCGCGTTGTCATTATTTCTTTGGATAATTCATTATACAGGATACCGAAGGTAGCCCCACCTACCGCCACCTCTTTGATCATTGGCAAGAAAGGCAGCAAGCTCATTTACCAAACTAGGAAATTCATTTTCTGTCTAGTTCTCTCCCAAAGTAAGGGGAAGATCATTGCTACATCCATGACCCCTACAAAGGGTTACTCCATGTAGCAGCAGCAGAAAAGGGATACGGTCATGACACAACACAGGAACAACTTCTCCTAACACACAGGGGTACCACAAAAGTTTCAGGTGGGCAACAAATTTTGGTTACATCTACAGAAAGAACGCCTTACTAGAACCCATCATAAACTCAGACCACTCTTACATGATCCTTACACCATTACCTAGGCTACGGACAACAATGCTTTGAAGCACAACATTCCTCCATTCCTTCGCTTGCACCAAGTGTTCAATGTGGACCGTCATTGATCGTGCTTCCCACCATTTATGGACACATCAGAGATTGCAGAACAGCTCACCAGAGACCCAGCTCAGCAGAAGCTTCCTCATCTCAGGGAGGAACTCAACGCAATGGGGACCATTGCTTCCTAAGGGGGGAGGAATGATCAAGGTGGATGTTGGTGGCCACCCAACTAACCCATTTGGACCCCCACAACTATCTCTTTTAGTTTTTTCAGTTTCCTAAATTGTAGCACAGTTTACTATTTTTAGCAGTTTTTCATGTCCTAAACTTCCGGAGCCGTTTTGAGGCCCTAAACGACATGTTTTGGGAAATATGGGGGCAACATGGGTTCATGGACCGGTGTTTCCCTTCTCAACGTGGTAGTGCTCGGATAGATCTTTCTAATGAGCTATTGTACGCATCAAATGGAGAACGTATGCCAAAGTTATAATCCCGGGAATTTGATGTACCAATTTACCCAAACAGGGCCCACAGTTTGGCGTTTCATATTCTAGGTTTAGGTTTTGGAATGTTAAGGGTTTTCCATTGTTTCTCAACAATAAATAGGCCTTCGAGACTCATTGTAACATAGTTCAGAGGCATGTAGCCACCACACATCTCTTCTCAAAGATAAGCTACCATTGCCCTAGCTAGTTTATTTCCATCACTGTTTGTAAGCATATGTCAGTGTATTACATTAAAGATATGAAGTATTATTTCCGCTGCATATATGTGTTTATGGTTACCTCTGTAATTTTTTGTGTTCCCGTTTAAGTCCAGATCAGTGGTATTAGAGCGGTCTACTTTTTTCTTTGTTTTTCATTGCATATCCCTAACGAGGTCGGGATATAAGGAGTTAGGGCTTGAACTGGTCGAACCTTTGTATGACCAGCCTCGCAAATCCTGACGGCCTCCCATGGCAAATGAGAAGAAGATGAGGGGGTAGGAGATCCTATCAAAATCTTGCTCGAAGAAGCCTTCGAGCGGCAAAGGAATGCTATGATGGATAGATTTGTGCAGATCCTTCAGCAGCTACCCAGAGGCGGCGCATTTGCTTCCAACAGTTACTCTGGAAATGCCACACCCTTTAAGGTACAAGTTAATTTTTAAATCCCCATCTTCAAGGGTCAAATAGATGCATATGTCGTAGATAAATGGCTAAATCTGCTATATGGGTATTTTTCTGTTCATGAATTTTCAAGTCAGGAAAAGATTGTTTTCGCTCTTCTCAAAGCAGCCCCCCACGTCAAGGACCGATGGGAAACCTATGGCGAGCAAAAGAATGAAAGCACAGGCTCACTATTTTCAGCCGCACCCACTTGGGATTCATTCCAACATGCCATCAAGGAGTAGTACTACCCTGTCAAAAGCTATGACGACAAATACATAAAGTGGACCACGCTGTGATAGGGAAGGGACCAAGATGTGCCAGGGTTCACAAACATTTTTCATACCCTTTGCACAAAGGTGGGTATCAAGGATTTTGAACTGCATCTGGTACTCAAATACTATGGCTGCCTACACAGACACATCCAAGAAGAGATGGATTTCTTGAACATCTCCTCGCTTGGAACGGTGTATCGATACGCTGTCAAAATTGAACAAAAGTTCAAACTGAAGAAGCGATACTTTGGATCTACAAATCCGAAGCCCAAAGGACAAAGCCAAGGTGGGGTGACCCAAGACAACCCCTCGAAGCTGCAAGAAAATAACAACACCACGAAGCCGAAGAAGGACAGAGAAAAGTGGTGTGAGTTCCACAAGGGTCCCACTCATAACACAAGTGAGTGTCAGACCAAGTAGTCACTGGTGGTCGAGTTGAAGGCTTCCGAATCAGATGCATGTTCTGACCCTGAGCTAGAACCCAACAAGGGGAATGGCAAAGGGAAGAAGATTATTGATGCAAATCCCAGCGCCACTGTTGCCAGTGCAAAATCTAGAAAAATGAGCTCGAAGATCCAGAGGAGGGGGAACGTCTTTTCCACTCATAGATGTGGGTGAAGGGTTTGCCGCTGCAATCCATTGTCAACAGTGGCAGCCAAAAGAACCTCATTTCAGTAGAGGTCGTGAAGCGGTTGGTCCTACTGACTGCACAACACCCGCAATTGTATAGTATTAGGTGGCTTCATGAAGGACGAGATCTCAAAGCCTGCCAGCAATGCCACCTTCCCTATAGCATCAAGCCCTTCATAGAAGAGGTATTGTGTGATGTTAAACCTCTGGATGTTTGCAATGTACTATTAGGCCACCATACTTGTGGAGGTGACATGTTGTGTATAAGTCAAGGCCTCGCGCTATCATTATTTCTTTGGATAATTCATTATACAGGATACCGGATGTAGCCCCACCTATTGCCACCTCTTTTATCACTGCTAAGAAAGACAGCAAGCTCATCTCCCATACTAGGAAATTCATTTTCTGCCTGGTTTGTGTTAGAAAAGTATATATTACAGAGCAATGGAACACATAAAATATTGTAGAAATATAAACACAGAAAACGCATAAAACAAGAGAGACATAGATATACGTGGTTCACCCAGTTTGGGCTACATCCACCCTGAACAGCCAGTCCTTCCTTTCTATTATCCAGCAAAATGAAGAAACACAACCTACAGTAAATCCACTGTAACATCCTCTGTTTTCTCTCACAGTTTCACCTCTTTGTTTTCCGCTTACACATCTAGAATACACATCTATCACAGCCTCAAATACAATGCCCTGATACAAAGAGAGGGGTTGCCTTCTAGGGCAAAAAACCCCAAACTAAACATAAGTTCTACCATCAGATCATCCGCCTAATGAATGCCCCAAATTGACTAGATATTACTATGCTTTTACAAGGCAAATTTACATTTGTTTTTAGCTTCGGGGGCGCTGCCCCCGAGCGCCCACTAGGGGACCGCTGGCCCCCGGACCCCCCAGCCGGGGGGGATCGGCCCCCCTGGACCCCCGCGGCGGGGACAAGTCCCCCCCACATGGAGGGGTGTACAAACTTCCTGGGGTATACATCCGGCTAAAACAAAGACCTCTGAACAATCATGCTCCACACACAACAGTTCGGTCCCAAAGTAAGGGGAAGATCGTCGCTACATCCATGACCCCCGCAAAGGGTTACTCCAAGCGGCAACTATAGCAAAGGGCTATGGTCATGATAGAACATAAGAACAACTTCTCCTCACACACAGGGGTACCACACAAGTTTCAGGTGGGCAACAAATTTTGGTTACATCTGCAAAGAGAATGCCTTTCTAGAACCCATCAGAAACTCAGACCACTCCGACATTATCCTTACACTAGTACCAAGGCTATGGGCAACAATGCTTTGAAGCACAGTATTCCTCCATTCCTTCACTTGCACCAAGTGTTCAATGTGGACCGTCGTCGATCATGCTTCCCACCATTTTTGGACACATCAGAGATTGCAGAACATCTCACCAAAGATCCAGCTCAGCAGAAGCTTCCTCATCTCAGGGAGGAACTCAACGCAATGGGGACCGTTGCTTCTTAAGGGGGGAGGAATGATCCAGGTGGATGTTGGTGGCCACCCACCTAGCCCATTTGGACCCCCGCAACTGTCTCTTTCAGTTTTTTCAGTTTCCTAAATTGTAGCACAGTTTACCATTTTTAGCAGTCTTTTGGGTCCTAAACTTCCGGAGCCATTTTGAGGCCCTAAACGATGTTTTTCTGGAAATCTAGGGGCAACATGGATCCATGGATGGATTTCTCCCTAACAAAAGTGGTAGTGCTTGGATAGATCTTTCTAACGGGCTATTGTACGCGTCAAATGGAGATCGTGTGCAAAAGTTACGACCCCAGGAATTTGATGTACCAATTTACCCAAACGGGGCACACAGTTTGGTGTTTCATCTTCTACGGTTGGGTTTTGGAATGTTAAGGTTTTTCCATTGTGTCTCAACAATAAATAGGCCTTCGAGCCTCATTATAACACAGTTCAGAGGCACGTAGCCACCACACATCTCTTCTCAGAGATAAGCTACCATCGCCCTAGCTGGTTTATTTCCATTACTGTTTGTAAGCATATTTCAGTGTTTTACATTAATGAAATGAAGTATTATTTCCGTTGCATATATGTGTTTATGGTTATCTTTGTAATTTGTTGCGTTCCTTTTTAAGTCTAGATCAGTGGTATCAAAGCGGTCTGCTTTTTTCTCTGTTTTTCTTTGCATGCACCCAACGAGGTCAGGATATAAGGATTTATGGCTTGAACTGGTCGAACCTTTACAAGACCAACCTCGCAAATCCTGACGGCCTCTCATGGCGGATGAGAAGAAATATGAGGGGGCAGGAGATCTTATCAAAATATTGCTTGAAGAAGCCCTCGAACGGCAAAGGAACACAATGATGGATAGCTTTGCACAGATCCTTTAGCGGTTACCCAGAGGTGACGCATCTGCTTCCAAGACCTACTTTGGAAATGCCACACCCTTTAAGGTACAAGTTAATTTTGAAATCCCCATCTTCGAGCGTCAAATAGACACAGATGCCATAGGTAAATGGTTAAATATGCTAGATGGGTATTTTTCTGTTCATGAATTTTCAAGTCAGGAAAATATTGTTTTCACTCTTCTCAAAGCAGCCCCCCACGTCAAGGACTGGTGGGAAACCTACTGCGAGCAGAAGGATGAAAGCACAGGCTCATTATTTTCAGCCACACCCACTTGGGATTCATTCCGAGATGCCATCAAGGAGCAGTACTATCCTCTCAAAAGCTATGAGGACAAATACATAAAGTGGACCACGCTGCGATAGGGAAGGAACCAAGATGTGCCAGAGTTCACAAACATTTTTCATACCCTTCGCACACAATTGGGTATAAAGGAATTTGAGCTGCATCTGGTACTCAAATACCGCGACTGCCTACAGAGATACATCCAGGAAGAGATGGAGTTCTTGAGCATCTCCTCGCTCAGAACGGCGTACCCATACGCTGTCAAAATCAAACAAAAGTTCAAATAGAAGAAGCAAGACTCTGGATCTGCAAATCCGAAGCCCAAAGGACAAAGCCAAGGCGGGGTGACCCAAGACAACCCCTCGAAGCCGCAAGAAAAGGACAACACCACGAAGCCGAAGAAGGACACAGGAAAGTGGTGTGAGTTCCACAAGAGTCCCACTCATAACACAAGTGAGTGTTAGACAAATCAGTTGTTGGTGGCTAATTTGAAGGCTTCCGAATCAGATGCATGTTCCGACCCTGAGCCAGAACCCAACAAGGGGAATGGCAAAGGGAAGCAGATCATTGATGTGGATCCCAGCGCCATTGTTGACACTGCCAAGATCCATAAAAATGAGCCTGAAGATCCAGATGAGGGGGAACATCTTTTCCACTCACAGATGTGGGTGAAGGGTTCACTGCTACAATTCATTGTCGATAGTGGTAGCCAAAAGAACCTCATTTTAGTAGAGGTCGTGAAGCAGTTAGGCCTACTGACTACACCACACCTGCAGCTGTACAATATCGGGTGGCTTCATGAAGGAAGAGATCTCAAAGTTTTCCAATAATGCCGCCTTCCCTACATCATCAAGCCCTTCACATATGAGGTATTGTATGATTTTACACCTCTTTATGTTTGCAATGTACTATTAGGCCAGCCATACTTGTGGAGGCAACATGCTGTGTATGTGTCAAGGCCTCGTACTGTCATTATTTCTTTGGATAATTAATTATACAGGATACCGGAGCTAGCCCCACCTAATTAATTTTATGTCTGGTTCGCTCCCAAAGTAAGGGGAAGATCGTTGCTACATCCATGACCCCCGCAAAGGGTTACTCCATGCAACAACAATAGCAAAGGGATATGGTCATGACAAAACACAGGAACAACTTCTCCTCACACACAAGGGTACCACACAAGTTTCAGGTGGGCAACAAATTTTGGTTACATCTACAGAGAGAATGCCCTACTAGAACCCATCAAAAACGCAGACCACACCGTAATGGTCCTTACACTAGTACCAATGCTATGGGAAACAATGCTTTGAAGCACAGCATTCCTCTATTCCTTTGCTTCCACCAAGTGTTCAATGTGTACCGTTGTCGACCATTCTTCCCACCATTTCTGGACACATCAGAGATTGCAAAACAGCTCACCAGAGACCCAGCTCAGTAGAAGCTTCCTCATCTCAGGGAGGAACTCAATGCAGTGGGGACCATTGCTTCCTAAGGGGGGAGGAATGATCCAGGTGGATGTTGGTGGCCACCCACCTAGCCCATTTGGACTCCCAGAACTGTCTCCTTCAGTTTTTTCAGTTTCCTAAATTGTAGCACAGTTTACTATTTTTAGCAGTTTTTCGGGTCCTGAACTTACGAAGCCATTTTGAGGCCCTAAATGACGTTTTTTTGGAACTTTGGGGGAAACATGGGTCCATGGGCTGATGTTTACCCTTCCAAAGTGGTAGTGCTCAGATAGATCTTTCTAATAAGCTATTGTACGCGTCAAACGAAGATCGTATGCCAAAGTTACGACCCCGAGAAGTTGATGTACCAATTTACCCAAACAAGGTCTGCAATTTGGCGTTTCATCTTCTAGGGTTAGGTTTTGGAATGTTAAGGGTTTTCCATTGTTTCTCAACAATAAAGGCCTATTTTTAACACAATTCAAAGGCATGTAGCCACCACACATCTCTTCTCAAAGATAAGCTACCATCGCCCTAGCTGGTTTATTTCTGTTACTGTTTGTAAGCATATTTCAGTGTTTTACATTAATGAAATGAAGTATTATTTCCACTGCATATATGTGTTCATGGTTATCTCTATAATTTGTTGCATTCCTCTTTAAGTCTGGATCAGTGGTATCAGAGCGGTCTACTTTTTTCTCTGCTTTTCTTTGCATGTCCCCAACGAGGTCGGGATATAAAGAGTTAGGGCTTGAACTGGTCGAACCTTGGCAAGACCAGCCTCGCAAATATCGATGACCTGCCATGGTGGATGAGAAGAAAGACGAGGGGGTAGGAGATCCTATCAAAATCTTGCTCGAAGGAGCCCTCGAGTTACAAAGGAACGTGATGATGGATAGCTTTGTGCAAAATCCTTCAACGGCTAACCAAAGGCGATGCATCTGCTTCCAACAGCTGCTCTGGAAATGACACACCCTTTAAGGTACAAGTTAATTTTGAAATCCCCATCTTCAAGAGTCAAATAGATGCAGATGTTGTAGATAAATGGTTAAATCTATTGGATGGCTATTTTTTTGTTCATGAATTTTCAAGTCAGGAAACGATTGTTTTCGCTCTTCTCAAAGCAGCCCCCCACGTCAAGGACTGGTGGGAAACCTACTATGAGAAGAAGGATAAAAGCACAGGCTCACTATTTTCAGCCACACCCACTTGGGATTCATTCCAAGATGCCATCAAGGAGTGGTTCTATCCTGTCAAAAGCTATGAGGACAAATACATAAAGTGGACCATGCTACGATAGGGAAGGGACCAAGATGTGCCAAAGTTCACAAACATTTTTCATACCCTTCACACACAGTTGGGTATCAAGGATTCTGAGCTGCCTCTGGTACTCAAATACCGTGGCTGCCTACACAAATACATCCAGGAAGAGATGGAGTTCTTGAATATCTCCTCGCTCAGAACGACGTACCGATATGCTGTCAAAATCGAGCAAAAGTTCCAATAGAAGAAGCGAGACTTTGGATCTACAAATCCAAAGCCCAAAGGACAAAGCCAAGGTGGGGTGGCCCAAGATAACCCCTCAAAGCCGCAAGAAAAGAACAACACCATGAAGCCGAAGAAGGACACAAGAAAGTGGTGTGAGTTCCACAAGGGTCCCACTTATAACGCAAGTGAGTGTCGGACCAAGCAGTCGCTGGTGGCCGAGTTGAAGGCTTCCAAATCAAATGCATGTTCCAACCCTGAGCTAGAACCTAACAAGGGGAATGGCAAAGGGAAGTAGATCATTGATTCGGATCCCAGAGCCACTGTTGCCACCGCCAAGATCCAGAAAAATGAGCCTGAAGATCCAGAGGAGGGGAAACGTCTTTTCCACTCACAGATGTGGGTGAAGGGTTCACCACTGCAATTCATTGTCGACAGTGGCAGCCAAAATAACATAATTTCAGTAGAGGTCGTGAAGCGGTTGGGCCCAATAACTACACCACACCCGTAGCCATACAGTATCGGGTGGCTTCATGAAGGACGAGATCTCAAAGTTCACCAGAAATTCCACCTTCCCTATAGCATCAAGCCCTTCACAGATGAGGTATTGTGTGATGTTACACCTCTTGATGTTTGCGATGTACTATTAGGACAGCCATACTTGTGGAGGTGATATGCTATGTATGAGTCAAGGCTTCGCGTTGTCATTATTTCTTTGGATAATTTATTATAGAGGATACCGGAGGTAGCCCCACCTACCGCCACCTCTTTGATCACTGCCAAGAAAGTTAGCAAGCTCATTTCCCAGACTAGGAAATTCATTTTCTATTTAGTTCACTCCCAAAGTAAGGGGAAGATCGTTGCTACATCCATGACACCCGCAAAGGGTTACTCCACACGTTAGCAGCAGCAAAGGGATACAGTCATGACAGAACACAAGAACAACTTCTCCTCACACACAGGGGTACCACACAAGTTTCAAGTGGGCAACAAATTTTGGTTACATCTGCAGAGAGAACGCCTTACGAGAACCCATCAAAAACTCAGACCCCTCTGACATGGTCCTTACACCAGCACCAAGGCTACGGGCAACAATTCTTTGAAGCACAGAATTCCTCCATTCCTTCACTTGCACCAAGTGTTGAATGTGGACCGTTGTCGACCGTGCTTCCCACCATTTCTGGACACATCAGAGATTGTAGAATAGCTCACCAGAGACCCAACTCATTAGAAGCTTCCTCATCTCACGGAGAAACTCAATGCAATGTGGACCATTGCTTCCTAAGCAGGGAGGAATGATCCAGGTGGATGTTGGTGACCAACCACCTATCCCATTTGGACCGCCACAACTGTCTCTTTCAGTTTTTTCAGTTTCCTAAATTGTAGCAAAGTTTACTATTTTTAGCAGTTTTTCGGGTCTTGAACTTCTGGAGCCATTTTGAGGCCCTAAACGACGTTTTTTGGGAAAGTTGGGGCAACATGGGTACTTGGACTGATGTCGCCCATCCCAAAGTGATATTGCTCAGATAGGTCTTTCTAACGAGCTATTGTATGCATCAAACGGAGATCGTATGCCAAAGTTACGACCCCGGGAAGTTGATGTACCAATTTCCCCAAACGGGGCCCACAGTTTGGCGTTTCATCTTCTAGGGTTAGGTTTTGGAATGTTAAGGGTTTTCCATTGTTTCTC
>APFE031511779.1:29722-40938 GCA_000404065.3 Pinus taeda | reverse complement strand
ACAGTTCAGAGGCATGTAGCCACCACACATCTCTTCTCAGAGATAAGCTACCATCGCCCTAGCTGGTTTATTTCCATCACTGTTTGTAAGCATATTTCAGTATTTTACATTAATGAAATGAAGTATTATTTCTGCTGCATATATGTGTTTATGGTTATCTCTGTAATTTTTTGCATTCTTGTTTAAGTCCAGATTAGTGGTATCAAAGCGGTCTGCTTTTTTCTCTGTTTTTCTTTGCATGTCCCCAACGAGGTCAGGATATAAGGAGTTAGGGCTTGAAATGGTTGAACCTTTGCAAGACCAGCCTCGCAAATCCTGACGGCCTCCCATGGCAGATGAGAAGAAAGATGAGGGGGCAGGAGATTCTATCAAAATCTTGCTCAAAGAAGCCCTCGAGCGGTAAAGGAACGTGATGATGGATAGTTTTGTGCAGATCCTTCAGCGGCTACCCAGAGGCGACGCATCTACTTCCAACAGCTACTCTGGAAATGCCACACCCTTTAAGGTACAAGTTAATTTTGAAATCCCCATCTTCGAGGGTCAAATAGAGGTAGATGTCGTAGATAAATGGTTAAATCTGCTAGATGGGTATTTTTTTGTTCATGAATTTTCAAGTTGGGAAACGATTGTTTTCGCTCTTCTCAAAGCAGCCCCCCACATCAAGGACTGGTGGGAAACCTACTACGAGTAGAAGGATGAAAGCAGAGGCTCACTATTTTTAGTCGCACCCACTTGGGATTCATTCCGAGATGCCATCAAGGAGCAGTACTACGCTGTCAAAAGCTATGACGACAAATACATAAAGTGCACCATGCTGCGATAGGGAAGGGACCAAGATGTGCCAGAGTTCACAAACATTTTTCATACCCTTCTCACATAGTTGGGTATCAAGGATTTTGATCTGCATCTAATACTCAAATACCGCAGTTGCCTATACAGATACATTCAAGAAGAGATGGAGTTCTTGAACATCTCCTCACTCGAAACGGCGTACCGATACGCTGTCAAAATCGAGCAAAATTTCAAAAAGAAGAAGCGATACTTTGGATCTGCAAATCTGAAGCTCAAAGGACAAAGCCAAGGTGGGGTGACCCAAGACAACCCCTCAAAGCCACAAGAAAAAAACAACACCACGAAGCTGAAGAAGGACACAGGAAAGTGGTGTAAGTTCCACAAGATTCCCACTCATAACACAAGTGAGTGTCGAACCAAGCAGTCGTTGGTGGTCGAGTTGAAGGCTTTCGAAACAGATGCATGTTCCAACCTTAAGCCAGAACCCAACAAGGGGAATGGCAAAGGGAAGCAAATCATTGATGTGGATCCCAACACCACTGTTGCCACTGCCAAGATCCAGAAAATGAGCCCAAAGATCCAGAGGAGGGGAACGTCTTTTCCACTCAGAGATGTGGGTGAAGGGTTCGCTGATGTAATTCATTGTTGACAGTGGTAGCTAAAAGAACCTCAATTTAGTAGAGGTCGTGAAGCAATTGGGCCTACTGACTTCACCACACCCGCAGCCGTACAGTATTGAGTGGCTTCATGAAGGACGAGATCTCAAAGTTTGCCAGCAGTACTGCCTTCCCTACAGCATCAAGCCCTTCACAGATGAGGTATTGTGTGATGTTACACCTCTGGATGTTTGCGATGTACCATTAGGCTAGCCATACTTGTGGAGGTGACATACTGTGTATGAGTCAAGGCCTCGCACTGTCATTATTTCTTTGGATAATTCATTATACAAGATACCAAAGGTAGCCCCACCTACCTCCACCTCTTTGATCACTGCCAAGAAAGGCAACAAGCTCATCTCCCAAACTAGGAATTCATTTTCTGTCTGGTTTGCTCCCAAAGTAAGAGAAAGATCGTTGCTACATCCATGACCCCCGCAAAGGGTTACTCCATGAAATAGCTGCAGGAAAGGGATATGGTCATTACAAAACACAAGAACAACTTCTCCTCACACACAGGGGTACCACACAATTTTCAGGTGGGCAACAAATTTTGGTTACATCTACAGAGAGAACACCTTACTAGAACCCATCAGAAACTCAGACCACTCCGACATGGTCCTTACACTATTACCAAGGCTATGGGAAGCAATGCTTTAAATCACAGCATTCCTCCATTCCTTCGCTTGCACCAAGTGTTCAATGTGGACCATCATCGACCGTGCTTCCCACCATTTCTTGACACATCAGAGATTGCAAAACAGCTTACCAGAGACCCAGCTCAGCAGAAGCTTCCTCATCTCAAGGAGGAACTCAACGCAATGGGGACCATTGCTTCCTAAGGGGGGAGGAATGGTCCAGGTGGATGTTCGTGGCCACCCACCTAGCCCATTTGGACCCCTAAAACTATCTCTTTCAGTTTTTTCAGTTTCCTAAATTGTAGCACAGTTTACTATTTTTAGCAATTTTTTGAGTCATGAACTTTCGGAGCCGTTTTGAGGCCATAAATGACATTTTTTTGGAAATATGGGGGCAACATGGGTCCATGGTGTTAGCGCTTGAAATTTCACCTCAGGCTGAAAAGGGCAAACCTCAAGGCAACATCAAACCATTTATCCTCGTAGCTAGCCCTATGGGGCAGGAGAAGGCTCTCTCCTGTCAATCTCGGTAAAATCTTCAATGGATGAGATGACCAATAGGGTAACACTGATTTTAGGCTAGTAAACTGATCAAAAGGGTTGATTTGGGGTTTTAGGGTTTTTGGTGGCAAATTGAGGGGATGGCAATTTTGGGTGCGGGGATTGGACACAGTTTCTGCAGGGGGTTCTTTGGGGCGAGGTAGGAGACAGTATTGATGCCTTTGATTGAGGTGGATGATTAGGAATGACAGGTGAGGAGTTAAGGAGAGCAAAAAATAACTTTGAATTCTCCTTAAACAGTAGAAAACATTGAAATTAAACAAACTTAAAAGCAGAGCATGACAGTCATGAATTCTTACTTTAACACTTTGTTTGCTTAATGTGCAGAAGTAAAATAAAGGAAATGATTCACATAACACACTTACAGGTACATAGAGAAACACACCATCAATACATGTAACCACAAGTATCCCAAAAAGGACTGCAAAACCCTGGTCTTCCTTAGCCAAAAATTGCAAAGATACAGTGAAATAATACAATGATAGCTTCTCCCTCAAGAGTAGAACCATGAAAATGAGCAAGAAAGTACATAATATAGATGATCTAACCTCTTTCCCTGCCTCCATGGGTCGAGCTCACTATTCTAGGAGTTGTTTCAACCACTTCTAAACTAAGCACTACAAACTAGGCAGTCAAAACAACTTGCCTCTATAAACTTGGAAACCAATTCATTCATTTAATTTTACCCTTTTCATAAATGAATCTTCTAGAAGAGTTACATAAGGGTAAAAGTGTCTAAAAAGTACCATAATTACATCAAATAGAATCATCATTGACCTCAAAAAGTCAAACTGAGTCAAATCTACGTTTTTTGGGCTGTACAATGCATTTCTGGACAATTCTGCCTGACGGGTCGCGCCCCCCTGCCTGACGAGTCGCACCCCTTTGGAGCCATGTTTGGGGCACTTTTATGTGGCCAAATTGAAAACACATGGGCTTGTTGGAAAGGTCTGTGAGTCTACTTTCCAACTCAACTGGAATTTTTGAATTTGGAGTTCATTTGCCCTGTCAAAAATCAATTCTTCCAAGACAACTTTCTGCAGTTCAAAAAAGTGGTAGAAAGTCAAATTTTGCATATTTTTTGACTTTCTAGAGGCCCAAAACTTCACCAAATCTCTAGTCCTTTGATGAGCATGTGTAACTTTGCATGAAAAATCTAGAAATTCTGAGTTTTTGCAAAATGGAGTTGCCGGGATGAAGGGTCTCACGGGGGGTGAGACCCGTTAATGAGCAAAAACCTGTAAATTGCCAAAAAAATGCCAAAATTATCCAAAATGCTCAAACTTTCTTGGGATTTGTGCTGTGGCTAAGCTAATTAGTGCTATGCTCCTTCAAGGAAGCCTCGGCCAAGATACGGAGGGGATCGGGCCTCTTTCTCCGTTTTAATGCCTTTGCCAACCGCCTTTGAAGCACCTTCATCTTTGCTTTGCACACGTGCATCCGAGCCCAATAATGATTTTTCATGTTCCTCAGTAGTTTGTTATCTTGATTGGCCTTAGCCAATAGCCTTTTCAAATGAGCATTGTCCCAAATAAGCATAGATTCTCGATCTATGGGTCTCAAGTCACCGGGTCTCCTACGAGCCAATTCCCTGTCTTCATGAATCTTCTGCAGCTCATATAGCTTATGCTCATCCTCCAACTGTTTGTTTCACTGCTCTAAATAGTTAATTATCCATTTTTCCATCAAAAATTTTGTGTGCAACAACTCATTCTCGGTCCTTTGCTCTCGGATGATATCCTTGAGCTCTGTGCTAGGAGAACCGGTGTCAAGATCAATAACTAGATCACCTGACAATCTCTCCTCAATCATGGGCTGCTTGCCCCTCTCTGATACATGTGCTGCTGTCAGAAACGAGGCCCCTTCCACCTGGTGTGGAGATAACACTTGCGGTGCTGATGAAGAAGGCGAGACCCCTTCCACCTGGTGTGGAGAAAGTACTCACCGAACTGCTACAAATAAGGCCCTTGGGCCTTTCTGATAGGTGACCAGAGGTGAGGAGCTGACATGTCTAGTGACACGGATGTCATGCTGATGTGATGGTCCTCCCTCCTCGTGAACAACCTCAAGATGTGGCAGTGATGGTACTGTGAAAAACTCACGAGAGATGAACTCCTCCCATGAGATGCCCTGCTGAGTCAACTGATGCAATACTACTAGCTGAATCAAACCATAATGATGAAGGCTCTTGTACTGCTGTGCTTGGGTCTTCCTCTGCAACATGGGCACCATCCTCTGAATGTTCTGAAAGAAGAAAACCGGGATGTTCATCACCCTCACTCGGGCGAAGTGCATCAAGAGGCGAATATGATATGAGTACACTTGTGAAAATCTTCCCTCACAGGTAAAATAGTGCATAATGAGCCTCATCATGGGAGCATACTCGCTCCTGAGAAACCTGAATGGAAACACACCTGCCAGATGTCTCATGAATGGTGGCCGGACATAAGCCTCAAAGTGAACACTATCTAACATCTTGCGCTTATTCCACACCTCACCAACATTAGTTATCCCTGTAGCATGTGAGATTACCTCGGGTGTCAATGTAAAGTTCACCCCTGCAAGGTTGACATGTCCATCATGCAAGTGTAAAACAAAAAGGCGGGCCAACTCTCGGTGGTGCTGAATCCGAGAGATCCTTTCACAAAATTCATAGCAAGACATGTACTAGAAACATGAGACTGCCATAGGACAAGCTTGTAACTCTGTCAAAGAGGTGGGCTCCTCTCGCTTATGATGTCCACCCTTACCACCCTTATGAGGCCTCCTTTGTACCTCAATCTCTGAAGCTGATGATTGGTCATCACTTTTCTCATAAGTTTCGGTTTCTGACATAGTTTAGGAGCAAAGTGGACAAACTGTACTACTGTTTCTGCCTGTAAAAAGTGTTGAATTCTATGTTGTTTCAAGGGGACAAGGACATGAGGGAAATGTTAGGGGAGGGACCTTTTTACAAGGAATTGGGAATATAGGAATATAACAGGGAATTTAAGGAAAATATTGCAAACAATTATTGCAGATAGGAATACATATTTATAATCAGGAATATTGGGAAATCATTTGCAAAAATCATTGCATATGGGAATACATGTATAGAAAGTAAACATATGGGAATATGAATACATGCATTAACAGGGGAAGATAGGGAAAAATTACAAAACTCTTTACATATTCACCAACAATTTCTTGTGGTTACACATGCATATGGTGCAGCAAGATAAGGGTTTGAGTTTTTTTTTTTTTGATGCTTTGGGAGAGGGGTAGGGTTTGCATTTTATTTATAAAATAGTATGGGAAAATAGATATAAATACAAATGTGAGTGGAAAGGGGAAGGAGGGAAACAATTACAAAGGGAAAAAACCTTGAAACAACACAAACCTAGCAAATTTTAACCATTAATACTACAGTCATATGAAGGGGTTTCTCTTGCACAATTTTGATCATTAAAACATGTTCATAATATCCACCAATCGTAACCAGCAACCATTCCAAGATTAAGGAACCTACCTCAAGCGATTTGATGGCTTGGAGGGTGTTTGAGCAAATTTGAAATAAGATTGCAGGGAGATAGCTTGACGGTTCGCGCACCATGCCCAATGGGTCGCGCGCGCCTGACGGGTCACGCCCATTGTAAAATCGCACTGTGGGAAACCCTCTGACGGGTCGCGCA
Organism: Pinus taeda; assembly: GCA_000404065.3. Lineage (NCBI taxonomy): Eukaryota > Viridiplantae > Streptophyta > Pinopsida > Pinales > Pinaceae > Pinus > Pinus taeda. The sequence continues at coordinate 34,620 of APFE031511779.1, read as the reverse complement.
CCTGGCCTGACGGGTCCCGCCCCTGACCAACGCCTGAACTTGCTCTGTTTTCGCTCCTTTCACTCAATCACTCTCTCAAACTTCTCTTGCAAGTGTCTAGGATGCACAATGAGAGTGATAGGAGGGAGATTGGGTTTTTATAAGTTTCATTTGAAAAAATTTCATGCTCAATGAGAGTGATAGGAGGGAGATTGGGTTTTTATAAGTTTCATTTGAAAAAATTTCATGCTCAAACCCACTTTCTAATGTTTCTCTTTGACACTTTATAAAACTGACTTTTTGGTTTCTTTTGTTCTGAAATTGACTCATTTAGTGCTTTGGCTTGATTCTTTTTCCAGGTAGATCATCTGAGGGATCTTGGCAAGGGGACCAGGGTTGCATTTTGTTCGCTGAAGACTTTTGAAATTTCATCACTTTTTACAAATATTTGAAAAATGACCTTGGCTTTAAAAACAGAGTTTTTAAATCCAAGGTGAAGATTAACTGTACCAGATAAAAATTTAGAAGAAACACCTTTACAATCATCCCTCTCGCTTACTGAACACTCATTGACTTTCAAACACATGACCTTGTAACATTTTTGACCAAAACCCTAGACCTAGGAAATTGACCTCAAGAGAAGACAAGACAAGCTTGAAAGAGCTTAATGACTGAAATGACCTGAACCAGCAATGCCAAGAGGAGTATAAACACATCAGCTCCTCCATCAGGGTTATGGCATGCCTAACGGGATGCAAAAATTGACACTGATGAGACACCTACCTATGCAAATGTAAAGAGTTTTGATCGCTAATGGAGGGCTCAAGACCAACTCTAACATTGGCTCCAATGGGGATGATAGCTCCTTGCAGGTACCAAGAACCTTAGACCTCTAGGAGAGCAGACCAGTGCTTTATTCATTGGGCAATGGAGTCAACTTCTACACATGTGACCAAATTGAAACAACTTTATTTGACTTGGACAATTGACTGAAATCCTAGACTAACTTTGACACTAACTCACCCACTTTATGCAGAAAATGAACTGACTGAAACAACTTGCAAAACACACACCAACTAATCACCATTTTCAGAATTATAGCCTTCACCGCGGGCCCCAAATTGAAGATGGGAGATCAGTTTCAAACTTGCTGCAGAATGAAAATAAAATGGTAATTACAATGAGAGTGATTAGAGCAGAAAATGCTCAAGCATGATACCTTTTGAGCAGCCAGCCATTCACCGACCCACCAAGACATTCATCACCGTTCATTTCTTTGAGAAGAAAAGCATTTGGACCGCGATATGATGCAATTTTGTAAGGACCTTTCCACAAGTTGTCAAATTTTCCATGTTTCCCTTTGTCTTCATTGTGGGCATCCCATCTCAAAACAACATCATCAATCTGAAAATCATCTGATTTGGCCCTTTTGTCATAGATTTTCTTTATGCGCTCCTGCAACTTAAGGGAATTCTGATGAACCTCTTCTCGTGTCTGCTGTAAATGAATTATTTGACTGATCCGTCGTTGCATAGGATCCTCCTCACCACCAACTTCTTGAAACAGCTTGGCTATTGGAACACTAAGTGAGGTAGGAAACATGGCATCTACTCCATAAACTAGTTCAAAAGGTGACATACCAATTGACTTCTTTTGACTTACCCGATCAGCCCATAATGCATTTATTAACTTCTTGTGCTAGCTCTTCTTATTTATTTCCAGCAATTTCTTTGTGATGTTCACTAGAGATTTATTCGAAGATTCAGCTAGCCCATTACCTTGCAGATGGTAGGCGGTCGAATGCCCCAAGCTGATGTTATATTTATAGCAAAAATCAACCATTTTCTTCGATTTGAATGCTGCTGCATTATCTGTAATCAACTTATGTGGACAACCGAAATGTGACAAGATATTACTTTCAAGAAAAGAGATAATTACCGAGTCCATGGCTTGCCGGGTGGGAATGGCTTCAATCCACTTCGTGAAGTAATTTGTGGCGGTCAAGATCCATCGATGCTACCCGGAAGATGCTGGGTGGATTTCGCCAATAAAATCCAAGCCCCATTGCTGAAATGGTGCGCTGATTTCAACGGGATTGAGAGGCAACGGCTGTAATTTCTGCTTTCCTTGAAATATTTGACATTCATGACAGCTATTTACCGCTTTATACACATCAGAAAATAAAGAAGGCCAATAGAAACCAGCTCTCAAGATCTTATTAGCGGTAGTCTTCCAAAATAAGTGACCCCCACTGTCACCTTTATGAAAATCTTCCACTGTTGTCTTAGCTTCCTCTTCGACCAAACAGTTCAGCAATATGCCACCAGGATCTTTCCAATAAAGTGCAAATTTGATAATGCAAAATTTGGCAGCCTTTAGTTTCAATGTTCTAGCTTTGTTTCTAGGCATTCCAGGGGGTGAAGACAAATTTTGAAGCACATAAACTATATCAGCATACCAAGGAGAAGACACAAAGATATCGGATACCTGTAGAACTGAATTTTCTTCATCTTCATCGGACAAGGCAGCAATCAAATTGATATCAAGGACATGAAGATTCGTTTCAGCCATCAACTTAGCAAGATATTGACCTTTAATCAACTTGGTAGGCTTAATTTCTACATCATACTCTAATAGTGCAGCGATCCACTTACCCCTTCTTTCTTTCGGTTCCGTTTGCACTAAAACATCCTTCACGGCTGCATTGGGAACATATGCTAAAATATGAGAATTCAATATGTATACCCGGAAATCTTTCAAAGCTTTGATCAGCGCCAATGCTTGCTTCTCAATGATATTATAATTCAGTGCTCCGTCTCTTATGATGCGGCTGAAAAAAGCTATGGGCCTCTCAACTCCATCTCTCTTTTGCATCAACACGGCTGCCAACGTGTGCTCAGAAGCAAATGAAAACAAAATAAAATCCTGTGTATAATCTGGGCTGATCAAAGTTGGGGCTGAAGATAAGATTACCTTTATCAGATTAAAAGACTTCACCGCCTCTTCGGTCCATTTGAGCTCGTTGTCCTTCTTGAGCATATTGGTTATCTCTCTAAGATGTTCGGCAAGATTGGGGATGAAGCGACGTAGAAAATTTAATTTACCATTGAAGGACTGAATTTCTTTCTTGCTTCGGGGCTATTCTAATTTCTGTATTGCTTCCACCCATGCAGGATCTATTCGAATGCCATCTTTAGAAATAATATGACCCAGTAGCTTGCCTTCACTCATAGCAAAAAGGCTCTTCTTCGGATTCAACAAGATACCATACTTTCTGCACTTTTGGAACACCTTAGTCAAATGAAACAAATGCTTCATCTGATTTAGAAAACACGGTCAGATCATCAAGATAAACAACCAAAAAGACATCTTTCTCATTAGCAAAGGCCATAATCCATTGCCCGCTGAAATTGGCACCCAGCGTTCTTCAATCAAGGCATCTTGGGCATAATGAATAATGTACCATGGAGTAGTAATGTTTTTGTCTTGTCACGTCATACTTTCGTGCACCAAAATCATGATTATACCGCGAAGTAACCATCAAGCAATGACATCTGATGCCCCACTACCCGCTGAATATGTGGTCTTTTGGGCAGCAGATAATTGGTCCTTTAATGACACCTTGTTTCATATTTTTGAAGTTCTATGCCCAAGCGAATCTCGCCGCTTTTTCTCCACGGGCACTAAGTTGGAAATCCAATCAGAAAACGGAATTGGCACTATGATTCCTGACTTATACAACCTGTTGACTTCCTTCTCAATCAATGGCAGCAATTTAGGATTAATTCTTCTCAACTTTTGTTGGAAAGGCTTTTGATTTGGCTTTATGGGAATGGTATGCTGAATGATACTTGTGTCATAAGTTTTCAAATCTGAATAGTCCCATGCAAAAACATTAGAAAACGTAGAAAATAATCTGATATACTATTTCTTTACCTTAGGCAGCAATGCTTTTGAAAGTTTCACCATCTTTGGATTTTCAGCTGTCCCAAGATTCACATCTTCAACTCCTTCGTCCATTAGCCTCAAAGTTGGCTTGTGGGCCACATCATCTTGATCAAACAATTCTTCCAAAGGAATCAATCCTTTAGGAATGTAATTGTCCTTGAGCTACAACACATCCATCTGATTTACTCCTTCAGCTTTCGTGTCTATTGAAATGTCTTCGAATTTACCCTCAATTTGCAAAAAATCTTTGATTTCTTCGTCATCTTGGAAAACTTGCCAACACCTTTGATTATCTGGAACTGTAGGACGATGCTTCACATATATCTCAAACTTATTGCTGGAATTCATGGGTATTTTCAGATTAATTGCTGCCTTAGCCAATGCATCCGCAACACCATTTTGAATCTGGGGCACACATGTCAAAGTATGTTCTGAAAACCTCTTTAAGATATCTAGGACAGCATTCCGATATGCTCGCATACGAGGATGTTTGGCCTGAAATTCACCTTTCACTTGTTTGATAACCAACTCAAAGTCGCCATATACTGCTATCTTCTTTGCCTTCAACTTCCGAAGGATTTTCAGACCAGCAATAAGAGCTTCGTATTCTGCCTCATTATTTGAACAATCAAATGCCAATTTGTAAGAACATACCCATACCTTGCTTGGAACTTGTTTTTGGACTGAAAATGGGCTTCGAATCCACACACCTATACCAGCACCATCGCTGCCCACTGCATCGTCAAAATCCATGGTCCAAAGACCATCCTCATCATCTTCTAAGTGCTGAAAATCTGATTTTGATGCATGCTCTGTTTGCTGCCCATTTGTTTCAACAATTGACCTTATGACATCAGACCTTTCTTCACTTTCCTTTCTCAAAACTTCTCTGAAATTTTCTGAAATGTCTGGTATATCTTCTACTTGAACTAATTGACTATCTACCTCATTGAAATTTTCTGCAAACAAAA
>APFE031511767.1:0-20698 GCA_000404065.3 Pinus taeda | reverse complement strand
AATCCTCCTTCAAAGGGATAGCTCCTCCTAACAAGGGATTAGCTCCTTCTCTTTTGGGATGCATGAACCACTTGGAGCGAACAATCCACGTCAAAATTTCTTCTAGAATCCTCTAGAATTAACCCAAAGTGATTTTTTTTTAAGATAAAAATTGCGCCTTTTGACTTTCGCAGGGGTATGCACCCTCCCCTTCACATACAGAGCGTATAAGTACACAGATACTTTGAACAAAAGGTGCGGGCTCGCAGGAAAAAATAAGAGAAAGTGCGGAACGAGAGTTACATTGCTTTTTTGATGTCTTTCTCTTATTTCCAAAGCTTGTTTTGAAGAGCTGAGGTCTGAGACTTGCTTAGGAGGCTGGTATAGGTGGTGATAGACCCATACCGACTGCAAATAATCAAGGTGATGATATTTTTGTGTAACAAGTCTTCCTCTCAAGAAATTCTCATGGTTTCAGCACTTTAAATTAATATTCTTTTCATTAATGGCATAATCAATTCTACTTTAGTTTTAACATATGATCATTTCAGATCATATAATTTGGTATCAGAGCAAGTTGCGTTTGTATAATTTGCCATTGAATCTTAACCAGGTCAAAGTCACAATGTGGAGAAGGAATCCTTGAGTAGATTGATCCAGAGATTGGAAAGCAACGAGTCATTCATAATTCTACCATGACATGATCTGATGTAGGTGAAATGTCGAAAACTAAATGAGTGATGAACAGTTTCAGCAAGCATTCTTGAATATGCAACAGATGTTGGGAGAACTCTACAAAGATCAGAAGGTAAGAGATCCAACTTCTTCTTCAAAGACATCGAAGAAGAAAAAGGTAAAGGCAAGGGTGATAAACCACCTTCACCTCCATCATCTCCATCACAATCTTCTTCTTCTTATTCTCAGTGTAGAATATGAAACAGAAAAGAAACCTAAGAAAACATCTCTTTTAAAACTTGATGTAAAATTTGAGTTATCTATTTACGATGGCAAAATGAATCCTCAAAAGTTAGATAACTCGATTAAGCAGTTAGAAGTGTATTGTCGCATTCAAAACATTTCTAATGATAAAAGGAAAATTTAGTTAGCTACATTTAGAATGGGGGGAACAACTTTAATCTGGTGGGAAATTAAAACTTAGATAGATGTAAAGCAAAAAGAAAAAAGTCATCTCTTAATGGTCTAAGGTTTTAAATTCTCTTAGGAAACAATTATATCCTTTAGGATACATGCATCAAGCTGTTATTGATTGGTATCATTTGAGGCAAGGTAAAGCGAAGAGTGTTCAGTAGTTTACTCAAGAGTTCAGAAAGAAAGCATTGGCACTATTTCATTGGATACACATGAAACTTTATTAAAATACATCGGCTATTTACATTCATATTTGCAGCATACGTTATTGATGTTTAATCCTGATGATTTTGATGAAGTGTGTGTTTAAGCCATAGATATTTAATTGGGTGGTAGACCATTCAAATTTTCATCGCAATCATCTAGAGAGTTGGAAATCAAAGATTCCAATAACAGTAAAGGGAAGAACAATTCAAAGAGAAAGAAAGTAGCAATAGTTGAGAACGAAAGACCTACTTGTTCTCACTTCCACAGAATTGGTCATGATGAATCTAAGTGTTGGAAACTTCATCCAGAACTTAAGCCCAAAATGTTCCTTAAGGAGAAGGATCAAAAGAGGGAAATTGCAGCAGTCCAACAAGATCTAGGTTCAAATTCAAGTGATGAAAGGAGGATATCTTCCATGGTTACAACAGGTAAAACTTCTGACACTAGTTCAAGTTCGAATATTATTGCATATTCATCAAACATAAGTCCTTCAAATGAGGATAAAAGAGTTGAATTGTTTAATGTAAGGATAACTTATAAGCACACAAAGATAGATACAATGTCTGATAGTGGATCATAGGCCAATCTAATATTTGAATATTTAGTTAAGAATTTGGGTTTGGAAACATGGAATCATCCAAAACCTTACCCGTTAGGATGGCTAAATAAATCAAATCAAATAAAAGTCACAAAATAGTGTCGATTAAGATTTTCCATTATAGCTAATTAGATTGATGAAGTGGAATTATATGTGGTTCTAGTAGACATACGTGGAGTTTTCTTAGGAAATCCTTATCATTATGATCATGATGCGGTATTTTACAGGAGAGAGCATAAATATCACCTTAAGAAATATGGGGTTGAATTTATTGTCAGGGAACATCAAAATAAAAAACACTTGAATTTAGTTGTTTCTAATTAGATGAAGTGATTAATAAGTTCAAATAAAAGATTTGTAATCATGTGTGTAAGGGAACAACATAACAATCACCATGATGCTTGCTCAAGTTATGAGTCTCAGCTCAAAGATAGTTTGATCAAAGAAACCAAACATCTTACTCATAAGCATGGAATACAACATGAATTACAGTTTGTATCTAAAGATCTTTTTCTTAATGTCAGAATGAAACAATTCAGTCCAAGTTTGGAAACTATTAGTTTCAGGGATGCAGGTCAGTATTGGTGAAAGTGAGTGTTAAATTTCTCTTGTATTGTGTCACTTGTTATCACTGTAAAATTTTAAAATTTTGGAAAACTCGCATGGTTCCAAAGTCTTTATGTTAGACATGGTCAAGTCATTTCTATGTTTATAGAGTCTAAGTCATAGGGTTAGAGTCTCATTTCCATCATCAAATAAAGTTCATCAACATTATCTATCCCCTTATGGATCCCATGTCATGTCTAACGTTTCATGTGTCTGTTCATTTCAAAAAATTGAGTGCGCTATGAAACTGTCTAGGCGTTTTTGTAGTGCAAAACCCCGAAATTACACTGAGCATGCTACGAAATCAGGGATTTGTGAACCATCATGTCTAGCTATCAAATCTGTTAGAATTCATTAGATTTTCATCATCAGGTGTTAGTCCCTAAACCTTACCTTTAACACGAAACCATTCAAATGCATCATTAGATTCATTAGGGGTCGTTTATCAGCAGCCATTTCAAATTTAAAAAAAAGGGAAAGGGTTAGTTGATCCTGGTCATTTTCATGCTAATCTTGGTCATATTCTTGCAAGATATATTTGATGTCTTTCTTAGTTTGAGTAAACAAGCTCAGGGTGAACAGAGACCAAAATTCTTCCGCAGGCTTCAAGCGAGGCAACTCTTCATCAAATTCAAGAGATGCAGTTCCTCAATTAAACAAGGCAGTTCCTTCCAGGTCTTCTATCTATAGGGATTTCAAAGGAGAAATGTCGGAAGAGAGAAAGAGTCACAGGTCAGGTTGATGTCCGAGAACTGAACTTGAAGGATTAGATGCTCTCACGGAGGATAAAAAAGTTGAAGAAGCCTTCAGAAAAGTAGGTTGTTGGAGGTTCTGTGAGAAACTATAGGGAGGACATAGCCAAGTGACCAAGGAATTTGCTCTCAATTTCACAGGTTTACATACATGGATTGGAGTATTAGAATTGATAATTTCTCCTAAAGTTATATCCTTAGTCATAGAGATTCCTAGAGGTCAAGAAAAATGGTTTAAGAATTTCAAGTTTGAAATGGCACCCTACAAGATATTGTTGAAGCCAGAGTTTGTAGACAAAGATTTAACTAAACTAGTGCCAAGGGGTTATGTCAAAGATTCATGCGCCAACCAACTTTCATGCATACAAAGGTACTTCACTTGTGAAGGAAGATACCACAAGGTGTATTCTTATCATTTCAAACTCCTATTGCATTTCACTGAGATAATATCTATATATCTACCTTTCTTTCTGTTGAAGAGTTTAGGAAACATGTCTGATAAAATATAGTTGAAGAAAGATGCATGTGAAACATCATTGTTCCATCATGGCTTAGTTAAATTACTTGTCTTGCATGAAATTTAGAAGGTAGATAGAGAATGGTTTGCATTTCTATTTATGTTTGGTTTTAGAGCTGAAACAGGACTTAGCCCTAGGGCTAAGGAAATATCATCTCCAGTGACAAGTCACCATGCAGAAACAAGGTCAAGAAGGTTTGTTAAACTAAAGGCTAGAAAGCAAGTTAAGGAGCCAGTGACACCATTGATTGTTCAAGATACTCCTCAGCAGTCACAAAAGAAGAAAGTTCAAATTAAGGAAGCATCATAAGAGCATCCCATTGGTGAAAAAGTTCAGAGAAGGGTAACTAGAAGTCAGATAACCAAAGAGAAGGGTAAAATAGTGGTCACTAATGAAAGCCCATTCTTAAAGGGAAACTTGAATGATTTGCTTTAGGCTATTGATATATAAGATTCTGCTCTGGTCCAAGCAGACTTCATTGTAGAAGATGAGGGAAAGCCAAAAAAGATGAAATCTTATAAAAAGCTACAATTTGATAATCAGGTTGCAGAATTTGTTTTTAAGCCTAGAAGGCCTATGACTAGGCATTCCAAAAGGTTACAGGAGGCAGAGGCAGAGTTAAGTGAGATAGGGGAGATATTAGGATTCTGTGAAGAGCTCATAGTTCCAATAGTACAACCATCACTCATGTATGAGGATGTCAGAAACAAGGCAGTGGGTACTCAAGAAGAGGGAAATAATTATGAAGAAGTCAAGAAGAAATTGAAGCTTGCCAATATTGAGATTACCAAACTTAAGAAAATGGCAAGGAAATTTGCAATTGAAAAAGTCAATTTCAACAAAATGAAGGCTCTATGGGAACATAAAAGAGTTTCAAAACCTGAGGTTGTTAGCAGAAAGGCCCAATACTTCACCTAGATTGTCCCTGCCATCAAAGAAGAAAGGTATGTTAGATGGGTCAATGGCAGACTTAGAACTAATATCAGAATGATGAAAAGACAAATTGAGGACTTGGAAATTCAGTTGAGAAAATCTGGAGGACAGCCTCAACACAAATGAATAGGGTAGTAAGTGATGAAACCTTAACACAATTTTGGTTAAAGCTAGGACATTACTTTTTGAAGTTGATCCATGGATGGGTGATCTCAGGTATATGTGGCATATTTGTATAATGAAACAGCTATGAAGAAGCCTTAGGAAGAAAGTTTTTGGTAAAAATTGTGTAAATTTACTCACACAATAGTTTCGTAGTGTGCTACGAAACTATTGTAGATGACACGCAATGCACAACAGTTTCGTAGTGTGCTACAAAACTGCTATAGGTGTAGTTTTGTTCTTTTAGATCAATTTTTGAAGAAAATAAGGGGCTATTTTTGGAAAAGGTTGCTACTAGAGAGTGTGAAGAGGTCATTTGAGAAGGCTTAAAGCCCAAGTAAAGGAAAAATTCAAGGAATAAAAAAATATCTGTAAGAACAAAGTTTTCTACAAAAACCACAGTTTATTTTGTAGCACATTTAGATGGACTGTTTTCATACAACTCCAAGGAGTTCAATTTTGCACAAGTGTAAGAGCAAGGTTCCATGGCTAGTTCAACATATGTTATATGATTAAAGGGGATAGTTTGGCGAGCAGGAGTTTCGAGGAACACCATTGAAGACCAAGGTTGCATTGCAGGGGACATTTTCCTAGTTTTTAGGACAGTCAAAGGAGAAGTAATTGAAGGCCATCATGAGGGTTATGGACGTCACCAAGGTCAAAGTTAAGGAGAAGAAACTATCAAATATCAGATTTAATTCATAGTCTAGGTTGTTACTATCATAATAAGGATTTGTACTCCTAATTTTATTAGGACTCAAAGATTGTTAGTTGACTACCACTTGTAATTAATAGTTTACTTTAGGTACGAATAGGTGTCAAGTTAAGAAAATTTGAATTCTCCTCATGTTGGATCAGAGAATCCAAGATTGTAATGATAACTCTATAAAAAAAAATAGGTGGAATGCCTCATGGTTGGCAATTTTCAAAATAAATAGGCATAATGTGTTATTGTAGAAGACTGTGTGTTTTATGTTAATATAGAAGTTTGTCTTTACTACTCATGATTCAAAGAGGGTTTTTATGTTTGATTTTCTCATGGTTATCTTCATTTGCTCACTTGCAGTGGTATGAACACATGTTACTTAGAATTCATTAACAATGATCTAACTTCCTTCATGTGTTTATAAACTGTGTTTCTTGGTTTGTATCTCTCTTTTGTTGATATATGAAAACTGTTTATGCCCTGACTTCCATGTTAAGTTGATCTACTGTTGTACTGAAACATATTCTGACTCCATAGCCCAATAGATGTTTTTTGGTTGGTACTTCAACCACTGATACATTTTCATTTGATTTCCTTCCATAGAGTTAGCCATCTAATCTTTAAAATAAAATCTTAATCATAGTGAGAGAGTCCTCTCAGGTTGAGGAGGCTAAGCCTCAGCCAAAAGTTTGGTTTGAAATAGTTACTCAAAGTCCTCTTAATTAGTAGCCTACCAGGGATGGGTTTTGTGATAACATCACCATTTCCCATTTCAAATAGTTTGGAAGCCTCTTTTCAAGTGGAGAGGAATCCCATTTGTTTTCATATCAAAGCCTTTTTTAAAGAAGTGTCAAAGTATGTAATGGAAACTTATGCATCAGCGGAAAGTGGTATTTAATGGAAACATCATTCAATGAATAACAAAAAATTGATTCAAACAAATCAACAACTAATTTAATACTTTCAAAATCAAACTAAGTTGCAATAGTTGTCACCTTACAATTTGATGGGTTTATTGCAGCACGTTAACTTAGTAATGAGGAAGCAGGAAAGTATGCCAAGTCAAGTAGCTGGTTTGATGATCTAGATTTAAACATGAATGCAACTAAATATAGAGATACCCATATACCGAAAGATGTAGTGGAAATAATACTTCATTTCATTAATGTAAAATAATGAAATATGCTTTCCAACAGAAATGGAAATAAACTAGCTAGGGCGATGGTATCTTATCTCTTGGAAGAGATGTGGTGGCTACATGCCTCTGTGGGCCTCGTTTGCGTAAATTGGTACATCAACTTTCCAAGGTCGTAACTTTGGCATATGATCTCTGTTTGATGCACATAGTATCTCGTTAGAAATATCTATCCAAGAAATGAAAATTTGGGAAGAGAAACATCGGACCATAGACCCTTGTTTCTCCCAAATTTCCCAAAAAACATCGTTTGGGGCCTCTATATGGCTCCGAAAGTTTAGGACCCAAAAAACTGCTAAAAATAGTGAATTGTGCTACAATGAGGGAATCTGAAAAACTGAAAGAGATAGTTGTGGGGGACCAAGTTGAAGAGCTGGGTGGCCACCAACATCCACTTGGATCATTCCTCCCCCCTTAGGAAGCAATGGTCTGCATTGCGTTGAGTTCCTCCATCTGCTGAACATGGTCCCTGGTGAGCTGTTATGCAATCTCTGTTGTGTCCAGTAATGGTGGGAATCATGGTCGATGATGGTCCACATTGAACATTCGGTCCAAGAGAAGGAATGAGGGAATGATGTGCTCCAAAGCATTGTTTCCCACAGCCTTGGTAATGTTGTAAGGACTATTGAAAAATGTGTAACAAGAAATGATAAATTTAGAGTTTTCTAAAAATAGAACTGTTAAAAATAGCACTTCTAAAAATAGCAGTTTGGCCATCTTGGGTGAGAGGTGAAATTGCTACAAATAGAATCTTCTAAAAATAGCATTTCTAGGTCCCTTCCTATTTTTAGTAGTCCCTGGTCTAACTATAGGAAGTAAAAACGAATTTGGTCTTACTAGTAGTTTAAAATATTAATTAATTAATCTCCATCAGTTAATTAGTTATGGGAAATTAAACTTGAAGTCTTTGTGATATCATGCAATTATTTTCTCTCTTGATTTAGGAATTTATCTCGTGATTAAAGGAGATAAGGTTCAGTTCTATATTGAGAGGATCATTTGACTCAATTAAACTTAATCAAGTTCAGTTAGATTAATATAACAAGTTGTTAAATTATTGAGATATAGTTTGTTGATACTTACATGCATTTGACGACTATTATTTTCAGATAACTGAGTATTCTCTCATGGATAATTGTTGCATGGCAGTTCATACAAAGACCCAGTTGAGATTAGATGCGGAACAATGTACTATCAGATGCTTGGATATTTATAGTAAGTATTCTTTGCACAAGGAAGGAATATATTTTCTTCTATGACTACATAGTTGGACCTGAGGTGACAATAGGTATGATTAAGCCAGCTTATAGCCTATATATTGATTCCTAGGTAGTCCATCATTTTCATCTTCTGATTATAGAGAAAGCAGGATAACTATTGAGTTGATTCTTTTATATGTTCTTCAGGGTCTCCACTTTGATTGATAATATAGTGTTGGGGTTTTATGCTGGTGCTTTCCCCAGTGATATATTCTATGTTATGTGATTGATTCCTTCTTATCAGTTATATGTGTTCATGCTTGATGTTGCTCATGGTTGATTAGCTTCCACAAATTTTATGGCAGATGTAGATCTAGTATTATGCTTTAGTACATTGCATATATCAGTTTGATCAACAAGTGGTGAAATTTCTACATGGTACCAGAGCTAGCTGATGTTTAGAAAATTTCTACAAAACTCTACATGGTATTGGAGCACAGGTGATTAAGGAAGAATAGTATAGAAGAAGGAATTCGAAGTTTATTATTTGAGATATAGATATCAATTTCTTATCACATCTATTTCACTGATGGCGTTCTATGGTTTTAGGCTTGAGTATGCCCTTAATGGCAATTAAAACTATATAGCTTAGAAGGATCACATGGAGGCAGTATTGGAAGATAACGACCTTAAGGAATTCATTGATCAAGAAGTCCCTAAGACTACTGATGCTACTCAACTGGAAAAATGGAAGAAGTGTGTGGCTAGAGCTAGGAGAATTCTCTTGGAGGGAGTGCGAGGTCACATTGTCTTGAGCCTCCATGGGAAGGAGACTCCTCATGCAATGTAGAAAACATTGAAATATTTATATCAGAATAGCAGTGATTAGAGGAAGCTGACGCTAAAGGAAAAAATCCGAAAGATCAAGTGTGAAAAGGATGAGACGATCTCTATGTATCTAACCAAGCTCATCACATGCAAGGATGAGCTTGCAATTGTAGGGGTTGTGACAACAAATGATGATATGGTGAGTCTACCACTCCTTGGCCTTCCTAAGAGTTAGCATATCTACCAGGAATATGTTAATGGAAGGAAGAAACTGCCATATTGGGAACAACTATGGTCTGGATTTGATGCAGGAGGAGATCAGATGGAGCACCAGAGATGGTTCTTCATCCTTGGAGGATGAGCAAAACTGTGCCTTAGCGAGTAAGGCAAAGAAGGGGAAGGAGAAGGTTTCTCTTTTCGAATCAGGTTCTTCCAATGGTGGGAAGAAGGTTAACAAATTGAAAGCACGATACTTTCATTGTCATGAGGTGGGCCATTATGCTACAAATTGTCCACAGAGGAAATCCAAGAAGGGATCTGGGGAAGGATCTGAAGGCAAGGCACTTGCTTCATAGTTTGAGTTGGATTTCACACTCATCACATGCATGGTTTCATCCATCGTGGGAAGTGGTTGGTTTCTGGATAGTGGATCTTCTTTCCACATGGCCGACAATAAAATTTTGTTCAGTACTTTGGAGGAGAAAGATCTCCAGATACTCATAGCGATGGGTAATGATGAGAAGTATAGTATCTCAGGTGTAGGCACAATTATTTTTCAAAGGGAACATGGAGCTCGCCTTACCTTGACTGATGTCAAGTATGTACCAGGACTAAAGAGAAGCTTTGTGTTGATTGCAATGCTGGAAGACAAAGGCTATGATGTAGTCTTCAGTAAGGGAAAGGTTTTCCTTAGACACATCATCACTAGACAGGTGAAGCATATTGGTTCATAGGTCAAGATGCATGCAAAGCCTTGAGCAACAAGGCAACTAATGGAGACTTGGTGGTTGAGAGGGAGGGTATGTTACCTCTCAACATGCAGTGCCAGAAGAAGTCTCAGACGATTGTGGAGGAGCCATGATTGGTGCAACAGCTTCAAGAGGTTGTGGAGTAGCCACAACAAGGGAAGCTAAGTGGAGATCGAGTAGAGACATCTACTCATGCAAAGACCTCTAGTAGGTGGAAACTTTGAGCTAGGTGGGTAGAGGGATCACATGCAACCATACCTCCAGGTAGGAGGTGGGGCAACATAGAGTGATCATCCCAAGGAGGAGGGGCAGGATCCATGAGGTACCCAACCTCTTTGATTCGAATTTGCTACGGGAGCCCCAATGAGGAGTAGCAGAATTGACTAATTGGTAGAGACAGATGCAGATGGAGTGGCAGAGAGAGCTATAGTGCAGTGAATCCTAGGACAGTGTAGAGCAAGCAGGCTGTAGCAATACGAGAGGCACAAGTGTGTTGCACCAGTGCAGGGTAGAACAGAGAGGTGTGCAACAGTGCGAGATGCATGGAGATGTTGCAGTAGCATAGAGGTCAGAGAGGGAGCACTTTTCAGTAGCAGGTACAACTTCAACATCAGAGTATGTTTCTAGCCGAACAGAGTGGTCAATTGGGAGTTTTTTGTTCCGAGTGTTGCTGGAGCAACCGCACTTGGTAGATGCATAGAATTTTCCAGAGTTATAGGATCCAGTTCGAGAGGAAGCCTTTCTTGTTCAGAGGGAGTGTTGAAAAGTGTGCAACAAGAAATGCCAAATTTAGAATGTGATAAAAATAGAACTGCTAAAAAGAGCACTTCTAAAAATAGTAGTTTGGCCAATGAGCATTTTGGCCACCTTGGGTGAGAGGTGAAACTGCTACAAATAGAATCTTCTAAAAATAGAATTTCTAGGTCCCTTCCTATTTTTAGGAGTCCCTGGTCTAATTATAGGAAGTAAAAACGAATTTGGTCTTACCAGTAGTTTAAAATATTAATTAATTAATCTCCATGAGTTAATTAGTTATGGAAAATTAAACTTGAACTCTTTGTAAGATCAAGCAATTATTTTCTCTCTTGATTTAGGAATCTATCCCTTGATTAAAGGAGATAAGGTTCAGTTCTATATTGAAAGGATCAGTTGACTTAGTTTAATTTAGTCAAGTCCAATTAGATTAATTTAACAAGTTGTTAAATTAATGAGATATAGCTTGTTTATGCTTGCATGCATCTGACAACTATTATTTTTAGATAATTGAGTATTCTCTCATGGATAACTGATGCATCACAGTTCAGACAAAGACCCAGTTGAGACCAGATGAGGGACAATGTACTATCAAATGCTTGGATATTTCTAGTAAGTATCCCTTGCATAAGGATGGAATCTATTTTCTTCTATGACTACGTAGTTGGACCTGAGGTGACCGTAGGTATGATTAGGCCAACTTACAACCTATATATTGAGGGCTAGGTAGTCCGTCATTTTCATCTTCTGATTACAGAGAGAGCAGGATAGCTATTGAGCTGATTCTTTTTGTATGTTGTTGAGGATCTCCACTTGATTGATAATACAGTGTTGGGGTTTTATGTTGGTGCTTTCCCCAGTTATATATCATGTGTTATGTGATTGATTCCTTATAATCAGTTATATGTATTCACGCTTGATGTTACTCATGGTTGATTACCTTCCAGAAATTATGTGGTAGATGTAGATCTAGTATTATGATTTAGTACATTGCATATATCAGTTTGATCTATAGGTGGTGAAATTTCTACATGGTATCAGAGCTAGTTGATGTGTAGAAAAATTCTACAAAATTCTACAAGGACCATGTTAGAGTGGTTAGAGCTTCTGATGGGCTCTTGTAAGGTGTTCTTTCTGCAAATGCAACCAGACTTTGTTGGCTACCTGAAACTTGTGTGGTACCCCTGTGGGTGAGGATAAGTTGCTCTTATGTTCTTTCATGATTGTATCCCTCTGCCACTGTTGCTGCATGGAGGAACCTTTCAAGGGGGTCATGGATATAGTGACAACATTCCCCTTACTTTGGGAGCAAACTAGACAGAAAATGAATTTCCTAGTCTGCGAGATGAGCTTGCTACCTTTCTTAGCAGTGATCAAAGAGGTGGCGATATGTGGGGCTACCTCTGGTATCCTATATAATGATTTACCGAAAGAAAAAATGACAGCGCGAGGCCTTGACTCATATACAACATGTTGCCTCTAGGTGTATGGCTAACCTAATAATACATCACAAACATCTAGAGGTGCAACATCACACAATACCTCGTCTTTCAAGGATTTGATGTTGTAGGACAGGCGACACTGCTCGCGAACTCGGAGATATTATCTTTCGTGAAGCCACCTGATAATGTACGACTATGGTTGTGGTGTAGTCGATAGGATCAACCACTTCACAAACTCTACTAAAATGACGTTCTTTTGCCTGCCACTATTGATAACGAATTGCAGCGGCGAACCCTTCACCGACATTTATGAGTGGAAAAGTCACTTGCCCTCCTCTAGATCTTCGGGCTCATTCTTCTAGATTTTGGTAGTGGCAACAGTGGCACTAGGCTCTACATCAATGATTGGGTTCTGATTCAGGGTCAAAACATGCATCTGATTCTGAAGCCTTCAACTTAGCCACCAACGATTGCTTGGTCCAACACTCACTTGTGTTGTGAGTGGGGCTCTTGTAGAACTCACACCACTTTCGTGTGTCCTTCTTTAACTTTGTGGTGTTTTTCTTTTCTTACGGCTTCCATGGGTTTTCTTAGGTAATCTTTCATTTTCTTGGTTCTTTCGTCTTCGGATTTGCAGATCCAAAGTCTTACTTCTTTTGTTTAAACTTTTGCTAGATTTTGAGAGCATATTGGTATGTTGTGCTGAGCAAGGAGATGTTCAGGAACTCAATCTCTTCCTGGATGTATTTGTGTAGACAATTGTGGTATTTGAGTACTAAATGCAACTTATAATCCTTGATACCCAACTGTGTGTGAAGGGTATGAAAAATGTTTGTGAACTTCGGCAAATCTTAGTCTCTTCCTTGTTGTAGCATGGTGCACTTTATGTATTTGTCCTCATAGCTTTTGACAGGGTAGTACTACTCCTTAATTGCATCTTGGAATGAATTTTAGGTGGGTGTGGCTGAAAATAGTGAGCTCATACTTCCATCCTTCTAATCGCAGTAGGTTTCCCACCAGTCCTTGACATGGGGCGCTACTTTGAGAAGAGTGAAAATAATCTTTTCCCAAATGGAAAAATCATGAATAGAAAAATACCCTTGTAGTAAATTTAGCCATTTATCTATGTCGTTTGCATCTATTTGACCCTCAAAGATGGGGATTTGAAAATTAACTTGTACCTTATAGGGTGTGGCATTTCCAAAGTATCCGTTGGAAGTCGATGCATCACCTCTGGGTAGCCACTGAAGGATTTGGGAAAAGTTGTCCATCATCGCGTTCCTTTGTCACTCGAGGGCTTCTTCGAGCAATATTTTGATAGGATTTCTTGCCCCCTCCTCTTCCTTTTAATCTGCCATGGGAGGCCGTCTGGATTTATGAGGTTGATCTTGCAAAGGTTCAACCAGATCAAGCCCTAACTCCTTATATCTTGACATCATTAGGGACATGCAAATAAAAACAGAGAAGAAGAAGACCGCTCTAATCCAACTAATTTGAATTTAAATAGGAACACAACCAAATATAGAGATAACCATACACACAGATATGCAGTGGAAATAATAATTCATTTCATTAATGTAAAATACTGAATTATGCTTACCAACATAAATGAAAATAATCTAGCTAGGGCGATGGTAGCTTATCTTTGAGAAGAGATGTGGCGGCTACATGCCTCTGAATTGTGTTAAAATGAGGCTTGAAGGCCTATTTATTGTTGAGAAACAATGGAAAATCCTAAACATCCAAAAACCTAACCCTAGAAGATGAAACACGAAACTGTGGGCCTCGTTTGGGTAAAATGGTACATCAACTTCCCACTGTCATAACTTTCGCATACCATCTCCGTTTGATGTGCATAGTGTCTCATTAGAAAGACCTATCCAATAACTACAACTTTGGGAAGAGAAAAAATGATCCATTGAGACACGTTACTCCCACATTTCCCACAAAATGTCGTGTAGGGCGTCAAAATGACTCCAGAAGTTCACGACCCGAAAAACTGCTAAAAATAGTAAATTGTGCTACAATTAGGGAAACTGAAAAACTCAAAGAGACAGTTGTGGGGATTCAAGTGGGACAGGTGGATGGCCACTAACATCCACCTAGATCATTTGATGTCAAAAATTTCTTTGATTTTCTCTATCATTCCATAAAATAGATTATTAATGCATGTCCATGGTATTGAACAATATCCTATAAAGATTGCTTTCAAAGATGATTATGAATCACTAAATCATGGTATATCATGGAAAGAAGTCAATTTACATGTTCATAATAGGTTGTTTAACCATCATCACAAGTTGTTAATACTACAGATGGATGGAACAGGTCACCAATTCAAAATGTGCCATGGTCAACATCATCAAGGTCATCAGTTTAAGGTGATTGATCGAATGTATTGGTATGTCATCAAGGAAAGGAGGAAAGTAAGGGAGCTCTACCCTCATCGAATATTTTTTTAAGTCAATATTTTGTGGTCCAAAATATTTCAAGTGGAGAGGATTGATCTAGGAGGATCTTCTTAGATCAGTTACACAGGTTCAGTGTCGTTGTCAACATTCATTCCAGTGTCGTTCACATTCGACAATGTTGTTTATAGTTTTGGTTGTTCAGATGATGTTAATGGTTTTCATAATGATATGGTTTTATACCTAGCTATAGACATGTGGTTATATTCAATGTTGGGTAGCAGAGGTCTTGCGTAATACTTTTGGGGAAGAAAGACCAAAAAGTAGGATTAAATTATTGTAAAAACTCTGAAGTATGCAGAGCACGAATTATAATAGGTTGAGTCAAAGCGTAGTCCACCCAAAACTAATGTAAAGAAACATAAATAGAGTCAGCCTGCGTAGGGATCATAGGCCAAGGAAGGGCATAAATGGAGCACGACTCTATGAGGGAAAGGCAGTTCTGTTTGAAAAAGATGAAATGTAATGGGTTTTTCAAGAAGGTAGTCTGAAAGCATCTGTAAGTATGAGTCGAGGGTTGGGGTTGTAGGTAGAGGCTCTGTAGCTTTCTATGTAGAGGCCTGGAAATTCCATAGCTGTGTGCACAAACCCCTGCAGCTATGTGCATAGGGCAGATATAGATGTATTGAGCATAAGTGGAAATAAAGATAAGTTTCTTCTAAAATTCTATGTTCCTTCTAAGCCGTTGCGAATTTGACTTTCATAATATCTATTTAATTTAATATGCTTATTGTATGAATGTATGTAAATTTGTGTTCACTTTATTGCACAAGTCAGTTGTGTTGGTTAAATGTTTACTTGAAGACCTTGTTGATTTGTAACGGCATCCTCCAATAAAATAGACACTGATAAGAAAGATATAATTAATCTAGATCTGTGTGAATACCAAGCAACATGGAGCTATAAACCACTGTGTGAAACTTCCAAACCACACCAAGACATCCCTAGGTTCTGGAAACCTAGTTCTAGCACCCTCCCCTACTACCTCGGGTGAGACCTCAGTCTGCAGTCCGTTGGCTGTTGCCGAAAGGGCCAGTAGCTGCTAAATTTGTTTGGCTAAATAATTCTTCTGAACCTAGGTCAGGCCCATATAAGCCAAAAAGTGGTTCCATTTCCGGGACCGAGATCAAAATAAGGGGTGTTTGGTGTGGAATGTGGAGACTCTCGTGGGGCTACGCCGGCTCATGCACCAGCGATTTAGATGAAGAGGACGAGCGATGGCGAAACAGGGTCGATGGGGTAACCACGTTACACTGAAATATGATGAAAAATTCGCTATATTGCATTATAGCTCAGAACCGTGAGCTAACGATGTATGATGGGCTGACATTAGTGGATGAATTCCTAGTTAAATTTGAAAGTGCGGTACCAAAGTACCAACAGTTTGATGCATTAAAATGGACATTGCGCGCTACATCAGTGCGATGGTCGGAAACCCATGAAGGGACATTTGAAAAACTTGCGAAGTTGTAGGCGCATGATGCAGATAAGATTTGGGAGGCTAGAGCTACGAATAATGGAGAAATATGATGGATGAGATGATCTCCACCTGCACCTCACCAAATGGATCAAAGCTTATGATGTGGAGGCTCAACCAGAATGGGTCCACTTATTTTATCATACCCCGGATGTCATTCCACGGAACTGGCATATGGAAATAGAGCTCTAACATGGCATCAGAGAGTGGGATATCCTGCGCGAAGGGTTTCTGTCAACATTTCTCTTTGAAGACCAATGAATGGATACCATGGATGATGCATTACAGCTAGTAAAAGCCGCCATATTTAGAACACTGCCCAGACCAAAAGAAGTTGTGCCATCAGACAGGTCGTGACAGTTGAGCCAGGCCTTAGCATCTTATAATGTACAAGTAGAATATGATGAGGATGACCCATGTAACATTAATATACCAAAATCCAAGGGTAGTCATGAGGTGCGCGACCCCGAGAAAGAAGATCCAGACATCACATAGCCATTGAAAACAAAGCAAGTAAATATCGAAATAGAGGAAAAGCCAAAGTATGTTATGTTTGGGGACTATTGGGACAATTCCATGGTGGAAAAGGTCATCGAGTTGCTCCAATAATATCGAGATGTATTCCCTACAAAAATTATGGAGCTGAAAGGGATTCTAGGAGACCTGGGAATGATGAAAATAACTTTGAAGCCAGATGCAAAGCCAGTGAAACAGTGACCCTATCGATTGAATCCAAAGTACAAAGCAAAGGTCTGCAAAGAATTGGAAAAGATGTTGGCAGTAGGAATTATTGACCCAGTCAAGGAGTCTGATTGGGTAAGCCCTATGGTCGTGTAGGAGAAGAAGTAGAAGGGTGAAATCTACATCTGCATAGATCTGCAAAAGCTCAATGATGCTTGTGTTAATGATCCATTTCCAACACCATTTACAGATGAGGTACTAGAAAATGTGGGCGGGCAAGAAGCATACTCCTTCATAGACGATTCTCCGGGTACCATCAAATCGAGATCACGCCAGAGGATCGGAGCAAGGAAATGTTTGGTATCAAATGGGGTCGTTTTTTGTATGTGGTAATGCCCTTTGGGCTCAAGAATGCGCTGGCGATATTTTCCCGTATTGTGGTAGCCGTGTTTAAGGAATTTATCCACAAGTTCTTAGAAGTCTACCTGGATGAGTGGACTATATTTGGCTTGGTTAAGAAACATGTCACAAGATTACGATTGATGCTAGATACTTGTCGGCGGCACCAGATTGCGCCCAACCTAAAGAAGTATACTTTCGTCATCCCTTTCCGGAACTTGTTGGGCCATGTGGTTTGTAAGCAAGGATTGATGGTGGATCCGTCAAAGATCATAGTCATACTAAACCTGTAAGTACCACGAAGTGTAAAGCAACTACAGCTCCAATGGAATAGTTACTGAAGAAGAATGCTACGTATTGCTGGAACAAGGAATGTAACAAAAGCTTGGAAATGCTTAAGGAAAAGATGGCATCTGCCCCTACCTTGGTCTTTCCAAAGTGGGATATTGAATTTCATGTACATGTCGATGCATCATGTATCGCATTGGGTATGGTACTCACTCAAGAAGGAGCGGAGGGAATCAATCACCCGATTGTGTTCGCAAGTTGCAGGTTGTCCAAAGAAGAATAGAATTACTCTACTACTGAGTGGGAGTGATTGCCAATGGTAGACATGCTCCAAAAGTTTTGTCACTATCTACTGGGAGGAAATTTTAAGATGTATATTGATCACTTTGCACTCAAGTACCTAGTGAATAAGCCTGTGTTGGGGGGCGCATCTATCTATGGTTGCTTTTATTTCAAGAATATGACTTTGAGGTTGTTGTAAAGCTAAGACATCTGAATGTAGGTCCAGATCACATGTCCTAAATTGAGACTAGCCAAGAACTAACAAATCTAGAGGAGAGACTCGTGGATGTCCAGTTATATGTCGTGCACATTGCAGATGACCACTTTGAAGCTATTATCCACTTTTTAACTACGAGCATTGCGCCACAGGGGTATTTTGTCTAGCAAAAGAAGGAATTAGTGATACATGCAGTAGATTTTACTGTAATTGCAGGCCACCTATACAAGATGGGCAATGATGAAATATTGCATAGATATGTACTAGAATTTGAGCGCGGACAGATCCTAGCCGAAGCACATGGAGGGGTTGCTGTCAGACATTATGCGGGCCACGCCATAGCCCTGAAGATTCTTCGCGTCAGATTATGGTGGCTCATTCTACATCGAGATTCGAAAGTATAGTATCTGGCCTGCGATGTATGTCAATGGATGGGCAAACCACGTCGAAGGGATGAAATTCCACTTCATCCATAGATGACGCTACAACCATTTGAGAAATCGGTGATCGACTTCGTCGAGCCTATTGAACTGCGAGGAAAGATGGGCGCATACTATATCATCACTGCAACTGAGTATTTGACCCAATGGGCTGAGGCATAATTGGTTAAGGACTGCACGACTACGATAGTAGAAAAATTTTTGTTCGATAATGCACTGACTAGGTTTGGCTGCCCCAAAATTCTCATAAGTGATAGGGGAACACATTTTCTGAATGAAACGATTACCGCACTCAGTAAGTAATTTAAGATATATCACCAATAGAGTATGCCCTATCATTTGCAAGCAAATGGGATTGTTGAGGCCTTTAACAAAATTTTGGAGATCGCATTAACTAAGGTCTATAATGCGCAACAAAATGACTGGGACTTGCGTGTCCCTGTTGTGCTATGGGCATACCAAACTACGTGCAAGAAGCTCAAATGCCAGAAACTATTTCGCTTATTCTATGGCAAGGAGGCCATTATGCCTATGGAATATATTGTGCCTAGTTTGCGGATCGCGACAATCACAGGTATGGCAGACCGTGGGATATTGGAGGAAAGGCTCATATAGCTAGAAGAATTGGAGGAGGAATTCTTTCTTGATAGATTCCATTAGTAGGTACCCAAAAATGTGAGAAAGCATGGCATGATCGCCATATCAGGGTGCACACCTTCAAGGAAAATGATCTAGTATTACTTTATGACAATAAGTTCGAAAAATTCCCAGGTAAACTCTGGATGCACTATTGGGACCTTATGTTGTCAAAGAAGTCACTGATGGGTGTGCATTTTAGCTAGCTAAACTCAATGGAGACCCCTTCCTAGGAAGAGTGAATGCAAGTTGCCTAAAGCTCTACACGGGCGGGTTGACCGCTTGACTAGCCGAAGAGAGAGTAGTCTCACCACTCCACCCAGTTGAAAGAGAGTGTGGGAGGATAAAGTAGCCTGGGGGATAGATGCATGAATACTATGTTGTGTGTACATTTGAACAAACACAAGGATCACAGTTGCGTTAAAAGGATCACACGAATGCGCGGATAGAAGAAACGATGATCGTTGATATCACTATTCATGACAAGATGCCTGCATTATGGCCAAAGTGTTAGGCCCCTATACTGCTAGTGTAACCCCTTATTGTTATTAGTACAACCCACTTATTATATTGATGTACCCATGTAGTGCCCATATTGCTACTATTGTGCCCCATAGAAGGCCACTATTGTTATTATTGTGCCCTTACATTATTATTGTTATGTGGCTCTCATTATGTTATGACCCCTTAGACTCCTATATATAGAAAAGTAGGTATTTCATTTGTATCATCGAAAAATTGTTCATTTATGTAATGTAAAGGAGGTTACCCCCTCGAAGAGGCTGA
The DNA here is from genome assembly GCA_000404065.3 of Pinus taeda. Taxonomy (NCBI): domain Eukaryota; kingdom Viridiplantae; phylum Streptophyta; class Pinopsida; order Pinales; family Pinaceae; genus Pinus; species Pinus taeda. The sequence goes on along the minus strand of APFE031511767.1, from coordinate 1,029 downwards.
ATTCTAAGGCGTTGATCTATCTTTTCTATCTTTTCTTGAACTCATTTCATAACATTTGGTATCAGAGATTTGGATTCTAGGGTTTTGCTGCTCCGAACAGGTCATCGTGGCCTTTTCACTATAACTTTTTTCTATGACGTTTCAGAAGTCGAAAAAGAAACCCATTTGAGAATACATCGCGCTGAATCTCGGGTCTAAATTGAAAAGCCTTTTATGCTATATTTGCGGAGATATGATCTGAGGAATTTGGTCTTTTTGTAGACTCCTGAATTACATTCCAACAGGTGACCCAGGGAAAATCATCTTAACTTTTTCTCTGAGAATTGGATTGAAATTTCGTCAGAAGGCATAGACAGAGGACAGACTATAGTTTATTGTATATGTTTTTTAGAGACAAAGGTTGAAACAGTGACTCGTGGCACATCATACAACTTCTCTCTACTGAACTAGTCTATAATTAGGTCACTGTGGGAGATTTGGGATAACTCTTCCTTCGAGAATCCAATTTGGATCAGAATGGTGGCATTGGAAGGAGGACACAGAGGGCTACTACAGATCACAATTTCAAAACTTAAATATTTGAAAGTACAGAGTTACAATCATTTCAAGGTCGAGCTCCTAAAATCAAGAAAAAGAAAGATGAGGAAGTTTGATGGCAAGGATCCGGTAAATTGAATATGTCAGATGGAGCAATATTTTCACCTAGATGGTGTACCACTGTTACAAAAGGTATGTCTTGCATCTTCATATTTAGAACCAGATCAAATTTTATGGTATAAAGGGCTTTGTTCTCGTAAAAAACTTGTTACGTGGTCAATTTTCACGGAGGAAATGATAGCACATTATGAGGATACAAAGAGCAACACCTTCTTTAGAGTAACACCACAACAATTGGAAATAGTAAAAGGGCTTTGTTACATTTTGGAAAGTAAAATTATGGCAACAAGAAATTATACCTCTCACAACTATAAATATGGAAGTGTTGTTTCTCCTAGCCTTCCACAACCTACAAGGGTTACACCACAACAA
>APFE031511758.1:0-15906 GCA_000404065.3 Pinus taeda | reverse complement strand
CTTTAGTTTCTCTAATTTCTCGGTTACTTGTAGAGTCTCTAAAAAATATGTATAGGAAGAAGAAAGCCCAGCAATTACAGTTGTGACCATAAAGCTATCATCAACTGCGGGAAAACCAGCATTAATAATTTCTTGCTTGATATTCTTAAGTATTGAGAGATATTCAAGAACATCACCGCCTTCAGTTAATTTTTGTTGCAACAATTTTAATTGTAGATCGACTTTTTTGATTCAGGCTGAGTATCAAAGAGGTCTTTAAAAATTTTCAAGGTAGACCATGCATCTGTAGCATTTTCTATATGGACATACATTTCATCATTCACAGACGATTTAATAAGAGCTAAGGCTTTAGCATTCTTGATTTCCCATTTTGTGAGTGCATCTGCATTTGTGGGTTTATTCGGCTTAACATCTCCATCACATATTCCCTACCATAATTCATTATAAATGAGTGTGCTTTCGATGAGACGATGCTATGTCTTATAAGATTTGGTGCCTTCTAGTTTGTCGAAATCACAAAACAAATTAATCAACTTAGACATTTTTAGCGTTTAAGAGACGCACCAAGAAGCAGAACAGAAAGTACAAGATAGTCAGCACAACACACCAGGCAAAAAACACGAACTATCGAGGCTTGGCCTTGACCCTCGAATAGTCGTCAAAACAGGAGAATATTGACTGAGCTTTGCACTTGGCTCTAGTCAATTTCTCAAATTTTTACAAGGCAACTTTCAAAATTTGACCTTTTACAATGGTAAAAAAGAAATTACCCCCCTTCAAAGTAAAATTACTTTGAGTTACAATGTGATCATCCCAAAAAAAAAACTTCTTAAAAACAAATTACCCAACACACCTTATCTCTCCAATTTACAAATGAAACTCCTTATTACTCCAAAACAAAAGAAATGTTCAAAACATCACCCTTATTACTCCATTACAAGGCTTTTTTTTAAAAAATACTCTTAAAACCTCACTCATCACTCTATTACAAAGCTTTTAAAGCTCAACTTATTTCTCCCAAAGAAAAATCACTTACTACGCAAGTAAAATATACCTTCCAAATTACATATAAATTGTCAAAAAGCCAAAGCACTCTCAACAGCGTTCGGAGAACTGAAGGCAGGAGTCCAAGACTGCTCAGTTACGAGTTTCTGAACATCTACCAAGCAACCCATCTCTGGTTTGTTGAAGTACCCCGGGAACATGGCAGAGGACCAAAAGCAAGTAAATTTAAGTGAAGTACCAAGACTTTTTGATGAAATGGACTTGTTACTTGCTGAGATTTTGAAGAAAGGAAATGGTGAATCGTCAAAGAAACCGGACTTGAGTCCTAAATTGGATCACCTTCTTATCCGGGCAATTGATGATCTGCAGCAAATTAAAATCGAAGTGATCGAGGAAAAAATGAGGCCACATGCTAGATATCCTGTAAAAGCTCTAAAGCAAATCGACACAGTGTAAATGTAAAAGCCCCGGTGTTCTGCAATCAGTTGAGACTGTAGCTCAGCCCCGGTGTTGTGCAATCAGTTGAGACTGTAGCTCAGACACTGGGCGGGACTAACAACACTCGAAAATGGCCGCGGTGGGGTCCGTATTTCACCTCTGCCATTGCGATTCCTTGTCGTATCCACCTGTCGTTCAGCAGTCCACCTCGTCTTCCTGCGCTTCACAGATTTCTCAGTCTCGGTGTTCTTTACACAACACTAAATAGATAAGTTGGATTTCTCTCCATGTTGTCCACGCTGTCCCAAACAGTCAACAGAGAAACACAAGTTTGGATTCAAACAATTTGCAGCTCTCCACGCTGTTCAAACTAAATCAATGCTATTTGAAACATAACAATTTTCAATTGAATTCCAACGGAGATTTAAAACATAGCTCTGCGCCCCCTTACATTCAACTTACAAATTTGAATTGGTTTTCAATAGCCTAAAAAAAAATTGATTTTCAGATTTGAAAAATCTAAAATCAATAAAATTTGTCTTTTGAACAAAATTTTGACAAATTTCATACCAATTGCTGAGCAATTCAATGGAGTTTTGCACAAACTTGTAGGGCTGGAATCTCCTCTTCACATCCACTGCAGCATTACTGGAGCTCTGATACCACAATAATGGCAGAAGTGTCCTCAGGCACGTAATTTTATTAATCAGAAAAAAACAATTACATAATTGATTTTGCAAGAGTTTACACCCGAACAACCAAACACTCTTTCAATGATCTATTTATAAGCTCCATGTCCTAGCTACCTCTAATTATGGATCACTTATTAAATAACAAGTGTCCATTTACATTAAATGCTATTCAAACCAACTAGCTAACTAATTTCCTAAAATAGAGCCTAAGATACGACACATTTGGAGAGTCATATCTTGTACAAACATATACTTAATTTCTAATTGTCTCCCATTAACTAACATTCTAGAATAATAATTATTAATTTAATTTCTTAAATTAATAATTATTTTATTTCAATTTTATAACCTATGATAATATATTATTTTTGGATCATCTAACAATAAAAACGATGCCCAAAAGAAAAATCAGAAAACCATATCAACACAATTTTCAAACTTTAAGCTATGGAGCGATGTCGAACATGACGCTAGCTTATGTTTTATGCAAATGTAACATCCCAAAAACAACTTTTGCATTATGTCATTAATTTTTCCTAAAAATTGCATTATGCCGTTAATTTTTCCTAAAAATATCATGATAATACACCAAGTTATACAAGAGAGAGAAATTACTAGTATTGTTGGTTTCCAGTTAATGGCAGTGTGGAAGGTCAATGCTCCCTGTGTGTTTCTTGGCATGTGCTTAATTCTAGCATGTGTCCTTTTACTAACACCTAGTGGTGTTGTGTAATGGCCATGCTGTCTCCAACAAGTATAAAACCTTGAATTAATCTCTATTGCTACTCTCCAATTACTGCTCAATTGCTATGAGTTGGATCTGGCTTCTCAAATTGGAACCGTACTGATGCCCAAATTGAGAATCTGCATGATCTTCACTCCAATCTTCGGATCTGTTGTACATTTGATCTCCAATAACATTGTTGAAGTTTCATGAAATTTTTGGGTGAAATATCCTGGATGGTGGGTTCGGTTTTTGTCCTTTTCGTCCAATTCACAAGAAATTGTTTTACCGCGGGCATTCAATTATGCCATCTGACACCACTTGCATCTCTCCCTTGGATCATGGATCTGTTTATTCATAGTTTAGGCCACCAGTATATAAGTATGTTATAATAAAATTCATCATTTATTGTTATAAAATTTGGATCTAGTACAATGGCCGTTACAAAGTCCAACCAATAAAATAACACTCCGTGGAGTATTTTTAGCTAGAAAGCAAAGAATAAAAACGAGTCTTATACAAAAACTCTTGAAATCAGATTAAAGTGCAAAGAACCAATTCTCTACCTCCCTCTCCTTGTGCAAATTCTTTATCTGCTCCAATTATATGATAGCATTCACCTCCTTTGGAAAGGCCCTTTGATCCAAGGAAGCATTATAGCCCCAAACACCAATTATAAGTGATTTCACGAATTGTTATTGGTACTCACTTATTTCGAAGTCATTAAAGGTTTTTTATAAAATTTTTAGAAATCTCATCAAACCCCTTCATTTTGTAGCAAGAGTGACAATGTTGTACATAATCTCAATCATCCTCTACTCAACATTGCATGACATCAATAATCAACATACTTGGACTATAACTATATAATGCACATAGCAGTGCTACAACATACCAATATATCCATTCAACCAACAGATGCAACCTCACATTGCTCACAATAATACTCTACCCTAATAGATAAATCTGGTTATAGAAAATAATTTGGGCTCCATTAAATAAATTAAGCTCCAGAAAATAAAATAGGCTCTAAAAAAAATTTATGTTTTGCAAGAGAAATTTGGCACAGGAAGTTTAATTTGGCCCACAAAAAAATTTCGGCCTAGAAAAATAGCCTAAATAATTAGTTCACACTACCCATATATTATGATGTTTTCGTTAAATATGAAATGGTGTTTCTACCCTCAATACTACCCCAAAAATTCTGAGAATTTAATTTGAGGCTTCTCAAACCAAACCCATAAAACTTATAAATGGTTCGGCTTGTCTCCAAGCTAATATCAAGCCCACTAAGTGGTTTGGATTACCCAGCTTTCTCATAAAATCACTATTGAAGAATTTTGTTTTTCATCTCTAATAATGTCCAAAAAATTCAAAAATCTTAACCACGAACTCTGCTCATAAAACCGAGAAAAATCTTGGGAAGATTCTAGCAACTCCAGAAAGCCCCCATTTAGTGCGAGTTTCCTAGTGCTAATTTAAAATTTTCTTTGATGGATTTTTTCAAGTAATTTATGAGGAAACATATATTCGAACACTTTGAGAGCAATATTATAAAATTCGAGGGAAATATTAGTGTGATAAAAAAAATACAACAAATATATCAATTCAAGAACCCTGGTATTATCCTAAAGATTACCTAGCAACTAATGGCTCAACAACACATAAAATTATAACCCCAATAATGAATAAATCATCTCTAATTTAGTGTTTGAGATGATAATCCGTGCCTCCTTTTGGGAATGATTAATTTGGCCTTCAAATATTGATGATTAAACTTGACCCCAATAGATAATCTCAACACAATAGATAAATTCACGTTTTGGCCTTGTAAACAAATGAATTTTGGCCCAACAAATAAACCTGTTATTTTTTTCTTAGCTCTCCCAAAGTTCTCTATCTCCAGCGACTGCAATAATTATTCTCTAATAAATATATTGAAAATTTTAATACACAATCTTATTTTCCAAGAACCATATGGAAATATATCAACCTTTATTTTAAACCCCAGTTGGCAAAAATTTAGGCTCCAAATTTATAAGAATATCCTTCTCCAACAAATTATCGTAACAATGGTTAATTCAAAATTAACCTACAGAGTATTAAACTCTAGAAAATAGAATTTGACACTAAAATAAACCCTTGAACAATCTATAATTGAAATTGAAACCCTCTAGGCTATCAAGAATAACCAACTCGGATACCACTATATTGTCCCAAATACAATTTATTGTAGAAATTGTCCTCAAAAAATTATGAGGTTAATTTTTCTCAAAAATATCATGAGAATCCACCAAATTATACAAATTCTACTCCTCAATTGTTGTGATCTAGATCTGGCGTCTCAAATTGGGACTACACTGATGGACAAATTGAGAATTTGCATGCTCCTTAATCCAATCCTCGGATATGCTATAAATCTGATCTCCAATTACATTCTTGAAGCTCTATGAGATTTTTTGATGAAATCCCCTCAATGGTGGGTTGGGTTTCGGTCCAAATCACAATAAATGGAAGTCAAAGGGTTTTTATCCTAAGGCTACTGCTGAAGTTGGGAACTCTCGGTTTTACAAACCTCTTCACAAGGAAATATCACAACTCAAGGATGTCCCAAATGATATCCTCCTCGTCCTTTTAAAGACTCCATAGATAGATCTCCAAGTCTCTAGAAGCATTTTATTTTGATTGTTTTAATATTATTCTAGAAACTCATTTTTGACTCCATCTAAGTGACTTTAATTTTATTTTAATTCATAAGTCACTTTTCACCATATTTCCATCAATTATTTATTTTCCCCTCTTTTAATTTAATTAAGTGTCTAATTAAAGTCACTTTTAATCTGGGAAATTGTCAACCACCCACCATACACTCTTCGGCCACTGAAAGTCACTTGTAAGCATCCCATCCTATAAAAATTCTATTTAAATAAGTATTTTTTTTTAAGTTGTCAAAATGCAATTGAATGAAATGAAAATTGTGCAGATGATGGTGAATGCAATGTGAATTCCATCAGATCCCTTAGAAATCCCTCAAAACTCCTCTTAGAGCCCTAATGACATCATCCTGCCCCTATGGCCTCAACATCACATTCCTTGGAAACCCATCGTGTCTATACTATAGACGAAAATAATAATGGGGACATGATAACAAATCATCCAACGAAACCCTCACTTCCTTCCTACACAAATATTGAAAATTTTGTAGAAGATCCAGTATGAGATACGTCTGCTGGGAGGCCCGATAACTCTCGGTGAAAAATTTGTAATTTGTGTGAAGTTCCTCACATGGCATTTCGTGACTGGGGAAGATATGGGCATAGAGCAACATTGTTCTTCCATTTAGTGTTTGAGGAAAATGAAATAGAGAACTTTTTCGTGGTGCAAAATCAGAAATCCAATGCTCTGCAAGCTTAGGTTGTTCTCACTGTGATGTTGTTATTGTCTCCACTTCTATTACTCTCTCCACTATTGTTACATTGGTGGCTTAAATGTATTCCTACAAATTCTCTTGCTCTTTCAATTCTTATCCATTCTATTTGATATGTACTACATTAACTACATGTTCTTGTGTAGCAATAGTATCACAATAGGTTCTTGTATATCATCAATTTTATTCCCCCTGGGCCACTCTCCTTCAACTACTAGTTCTTGTGTCATAGTAGTATTGTTAGCAATTTCTTGTGGAACAATCAAAACTCCTCAGGCTACTCTAATTAATCTATTGGTTCTTGTGTTTCTATAACATCTTTTGCAAACTTTTGTGGTGCAGCATGAAATTTTACACTCTCCACTTCAACTTCTATTTGTACTCCTACTAACGCATTCATTGGATTATGAATTTATTCCTTTGCATGACTTTTCATAATGGTTTCCAAATTAAACTAGTCTCAGAAAATGTATATAGCATTTCCTCTACCCCAACTAGGTTTTCCAACCCTAATTATTTCTCAAACTGAATTATCTCCTTAAACATATAAAAGTTTATTTCTTAATTTTCATTTTGTTTTCTAAAATAATTAATTCGGTGAGATAGCTGATCAAATTCAAACTTACTAGGTGGGGGGTTGTCCTCTTATTTTTTCCTAAATTCATGCTCTTTCTCCTTGATTTCGTAATCATATGCCATTTTCAATTCTTTTCTAATAGCGAAGATACCAGGTGATGGATCAGATGATGATGTAGCAACAATTTTAACACTTTTCCTTGGGAATTTCCTCCCCACATATTTCTTCATTACCCTTTTCTTCACTTTACTTTGAAGGGGTTGTTATTCCTCTATAGGGTATGCTCCATATTTAGAACCTCCAAACTATCCACTGAAAATATCCACTAGTGTTTCATTATGAATTTCTATTTTAGTTTAGAATTCATAAGTGGGTGCATCAATAAGAGAATTTTTTGCAGTGACATCCTCCCGAGGCCTTCATTTTAGCAAAGGAAAGCATCCCTATACTCCTCTCTAACTTCTCTATTTCATTACCTTCATCTTGATCCTTAAGCTCACACTCTTCTACCTCCTCCAGAGCTAGACTAGTACTCTCAATCCTTTCGACAACCTTGCCCTTGCACTCCCTTGTCATTCTAGTGAATCAACAATAATCAACTTAATCAACACATAATTTGTCACACATATTTTTTTGGATATTTGGCATATTAAAAAATATCAACCATGGATTGGAATGAATTCATAAGGTATTAGGGAATGTTTACTAATTTCCTGTGATGTAGGTGTTCCAACAGCTTGAAGTGATAATTAAAAACAATTCCAAAGCATCCTTCACAAGATAAAAACTTTTAAATAAAGTAAGCTAAATCTTCCTAGGGGTGTGAAAGGGAAGTTCTATCCACTCCTCTCCCTTTTCATTATCTCCTCACCTTTGTGTGAAAATGTACCTTTGGTCACTTGAACTATAATTTTCCTACTAAAACATCACAAACTTGTCTGAGGTACTGTTGTTATTTTGGTAGTAGCATCCTTTGGAGTAGAAATTTGTACTCCCCTTAGCACCAAGCCTTGTGCATTTCAATTTTGTTCAAAATATAAAGCACTTTCCTCATTAAAACCTTGCAACATATTAAAGTATACTAACCATCATTCAACTTAGCATGTCATGTAATATCTTGGGCAATCCATGAATAAATTAATGCACTTTGTATCATGTTGGACTACTACTTTTCACTTGGATCTAACTATCAAATAAATGGTTACATGTACAAAAAATGTTCATGAAAATTCTTGTTCAAAGGAGAATGTTGAGTTTAGTTCATTGACCTATATACTTTCAACAAAGAGATAGTGTCCTAGTACAATTCCCGTGTTCATCATCATATAAGACTTTTCAATGCTCAAAGAGAGATGTGTTTGTATAGAACACTTAAGTACCTTTTCAAGATTATTTAAATATTCATCAAACTCATCATCATAAGGCACGAAATCATCTATAGATATCTCTACACAATCATTAACCTAATAAAAAAACATTCCTAACACGACACGTTGGAAGATTGTTGGTGCATTATAGAGTTCAGATGGGAGCACTCTATAGGAAAATGTACCCGATGGGCATGTGAAGTTAGTCTTGTCTTGATTTTTAGTAGTTATTTGAATTTTATTATAGCCAAACCTATCAAGAAATAAGATTTTTTTTTTTTTTAACAACCCATGCCACCACTAACTTTATCAATGAAAAGTAATGGGAAATGATCTCTCTGAGTGGATTTATTAAACATGTTTTAGTCAACATATATTTTACATTTTCCATTATTTTTAGGAACTACAACAAGTGGAGATACCCATTGACTATCAAAAATTTGGTAGATGAAATTTTCATTCAATATTTTCTGAGGTTCTTCCTCAACAACATCTTTCAGGGCAGGGTTCATTCTTCCGAAACTTACTTCAAATAAATATGGTGAGTCCATAGAATAGAGGGAATACCCTTTATTTCCTTATAGTCCCATGTAATATATTCTTTATACTTTATCAACAATTGTGATAGATTGGGATTAATATTTAGGGCCTTTCGAGGATTTATTTCTATTGGAATACTATTAAGACAATGAGCAATACGTATTTAATCCATAGTAGGATCATAAATAGTTTCTTACTCACTCGATTTCCCATTATAAAACTCACTAACCGATATAATGGTTCTGTAACAATAGAGGGATCATTAATAAAACCGAGAATGACATCATCACTCTCATTTTTGAAATGTAAGGCTTTTGTAATAGTGAGAAGTGGATATGTATCATCTTCATATAGTTCAAATTCAGACCTTAAAGGATTCTCACATTCAATAATTGGCTTAGCTAGGGGGGTATAGAACAGAATTATTGGTAGTCCCATCAAATATTGTCATAAACCAAAATATACAACTAATAAAATCATTTGTAATGGTTATCCAAAGTCTTCCTACGATTAAGGGATGCCCTCCAAGTCATGCCTTAGGTTGCAACTCTACAAATCCACTAGGTACTAGAAGGAATCAACTAAAATCTAGTATTTCGTTAGAGGAAATTTTAGAAACTTCACCAAGTTCTAGCATAGTGGGGTTTAGTGTTAAATTGGAAAAACGAAGCATTTCAAAAATCTCCCTAGTCATTATATTAATTATAGCAGCCAAATCAAGCAAGGTACTTTGAATGGTTAGTGCCCCAATCTTGAAAATCACTTTAGGATCCTAGGATCCTCATATTTGGTAGGTGGAACCTCTCGTAAAATTAGTTTTGATAGTTTATCTACCTCATTCATAGCCAAGTGGATCTTGACGTTTCCTACCAGGTTCCTTGACACATAATTCCCTTACTATTTTTACTTAAATTGTAACATATTTAACAGCTTGGAGTAGAAAGATCCAGACTACAATAGAGGGTTCAACATGTTATTTTTCAAATCACCCTTGAGTCATAGCTTCTTCCTTTAGCAAATTGTTTTCCTTATTTTTTATGATAAGAGGGGAAACTATATAATTTACTATTTCCTTGATCATAGTCGTACCTTGTTACATTCCACATGAGAGATAAAATAAGTGGGGATAATTGATGTTTCAATTTGTTGTGCTACCTTATTATTAGGATTTGGCTTAGGTTGTTCAAGTAACTGAGGTTGCAGAAGAGGACCTCTTACTGATACATTTTCAGGAAGTTACAACTATTATTGTTGCATTGGTAACTGTACAGGTAGTCGATTAGGGAAAGTGGTTGCTTGCTATGATTAAGGCCATAAACATTATTGTTTATGAGCACGATGACAAAAATAAGAACCATATGATTAAGGTTTTCAAAAGAATTGACTACAAATAGAAAGAAATCATCAAAACTTTTTGAAAAATAGAGAAAAGAAGTCTCTACCCACAAGGACCCCAACCTCCATGAAAAATAATTTGTCTTCCATACATCAAAGTTGTCACTGATAAAATCGCCAAAATTCCAAGGAAAATAAATTTAACCATTGCTTTCAAAACTATGAAAATTATAAAGTAAGAGATAAGGTTCCTCAAAGATAACAATGACCCACATCAACACCAAGGTATTTATGAAATAACCTTCTCATGTGACAAATTCTACATTAGGGAAAATGGAAGATCTTGTAAAATGCTTTTAAAACGAGTATGAAAGAACACATTGTTGATATCATACATGAATTTTTTCACTCTTTTTCCCTTACTCGGCTCTCCATTAGAAACAAGAACCTTATAAACTTTGAGAACATTGAAATTATTGCTAGAGAAAACCATTATTTGAAAAGATGTTTTAGAGAAGCTTTTGAGATTATAAAAACCATTAACAATTCAAACAAAGACAATAGCATAGAGATTAGAAACAATTGGATTCCCCTCATCAACCTTCTTAACAAATCTTAATTTCTACTTCATTTAACTCTTCTCTTACCTTGACGTCTAAATAAACCATCCCTTTTAATTTCCTCTTCAATATTCCTCCCCTCCCCTTTGCTACATTATTCTAAATAAAAAATATAATAAGATTATTAAAATAATATTATTAAAACACTAACATTAATAAAAATCGTTAAAAAATGAATATCATTATTATTATATCCTATAAGAGTAATATAATAAGATTATTAAAATAACATTATTAAAACACTAGTAATAACATTAATAAAAATCATAAAAAATTCAATATCATTATTATTATATCCTATAATACTATAATAATATATTAGCGGTGTCAAAATTATTAATACACAATCTATGCTATACAAGATATTAATATTACTTATTCTACTTATTCTTATTATACTACATAGGATGATATTGATATTGATATTAATACTAATACTATTATTATTATTATTAAAACAATTTTATTATTAAATATAATAACAATTTTAGTATATCTAATTAATTATAATATATTAACCATATAATTTGAAATAGAATTACCATTATTCATTTATTAGTTGTTAATTTATTGTTTATACTTGTAACTTTTTCTTATTACTAACTACTCATTTAATTTTATATTATGAGGGTTTACTTTATTTAAAAATAAGTAATTAATTAATTAAAGATTGGAAAAATAACTAAGTAAAATAAATAATAATTATAATTGAGTACATTTCTTTTCTTCTCATATTCATATTTATATTGTTCTCTCCCCGATAGGGGCAATACTAATGAGATCTGTAATGGTACCTAAAATCTTGTTTAGTATGTAAAGGGTATGAGTGTAGGTAGGGATGGTGGAGGTTGGAGTAAGTGTCACACCATACATTATGTTGTCTTTACATCTTTTCCACGAGAGGGATAACCTAGCCCAGTCCTTTCATGATAAATGCTCATTGCAGGTAGCCATATAGGAGAGATACAAAAATTACGTTAGTAATTAATATGCATTGGTTTTTGATGGGAAGATGTTACTGTAGTGAAGGATCCTCACAAGAAATATTGTGAACTCATTGATGAGTGCTTCTACCATGGGAGGGTTGTGGGTTTCAAACAATGTGCTAGAAATCACACTTGTCCATGTCTGGACCTCGCATGCAGTGGAAAATGTTATTTAAAATCTAGTCCTAAGATGTCATTCCTCCATTATAAGTGCATGGGTGCTCTATCACGGTGTCGACTTTGCAAATATACTTAGGGTGTTGTAGAGGATTCCTTATTCCTAACATGCTCCTGGTCTCCATATTAGATATAAAAAAAAATTCTGAGGGTGGCTACCTTCATTTCCTTCATCATTTTATGGATACCTTCATTTATGTTTCTATGACAGTATTTAATTGGCCTGGTCTATGCAGTGTTGTGATAACAAGAGAGTGTCAATGATTTTTGTATTACTCCTTCATTACATAAAAATGTGTCATGCCTTTGAGTTGGTGACAGTTCTCGCGACCTTATCGCCTCAGGGCTCTGATCTCGCAGGGATTTTCTTTAGTTATCTGAATATGATTTCTCTCTAGCATGGTTTCGCCTCAGTAGCTTCATTCTTTCTTGTGGAGTCGAGTAGCCATGAACTTTTTCTATTTCATTTTAAAATTGCTAATTTTGTTGTCAATTTCCTCTGTCGATATCTCTCTTCGACATTTTCCTTATTTTGTGTCTTCATAGCGGGGCATCATTCGGTGTTTTGGATTGATGATGTCTTAAAATATAGGCGAAATACCTTCTTGTTCACTCTTCACAAGTCTCCTCATTCTCAAATTTTGGTATCCTTTCTCTTCTAGGGGGTTCCTATAATTTTATTGCTCAGGTATGACTCCTCATCACATGCCATTTGGTCAACAGGAGTTCAGCTCATATTTATTGTTTCACATAACCTTTAATACTATATAGTTTTTGGGGTAATAGTCTTTGGGTACAACCGCATCCTTCAATTTTGATAGTTTACTATCATTTGGGTTCACAAGGGTTTAGAGTTCATTTGTGATGTTAGTATTACTTTCTTCTATTAGTCTTGATAGCTCCTTAGTAGAGAATGTAGAGTCGCAAATGTGGTGCAAGTGGTTCTTCTTCCCACCAGTGTGAGTTGTTTAGTTGGGATTTTTTAGCTAATTACTTTGATTCGATCCCTCCTAAGGTCAAAAAGGAAATTCGTCCACTTGAATCAAAGGAGTTTGATGATTGAGCATATTTCTTAGATTCAGAAGTGGAAGGTGTCTCCCTAAAGTGGATAATGGATGATCCAGGTGGATGTTGGTGGCCACCCACCTATCCCATTTGGACCCCCACAATTGTCTCTTTCAGCCTTTTCAGTTACCTAAATTGTAGCATAGTTTACTATTTTTAGTAGTTTTTCGGGTCCTGAACTTCCGGAGCCATTTTGAGGCCCTAAATGACATTTTTTGAGAAATCTCGGGGAAACATGGGTCCATGGATCGATTTTTCCCTTCCCAAAGTGGTAGTTTTCGGATAGATATTTCTAACTAGCTATCATACGCGTCAAACGGAGATCGTATGCCAAAGTTACGATCCCCGGAAATTGATGTACCAATTTACCCAAAACGAGGCCCACAATTCGGCGTTTCATCTTCTAGGGTTAGGTTTTGGAATGTGAAGGGTTTTCCATTGTTTGTAAACAATAAATACGCCTTCGAGCGTCATTGTAACACAGTTCAAAACAGTTTAGAGGCATGTGGCCACCACAACTCTTCTAAGAGATAAGCTACCATCGCCCTAGCTGGTTTATTTCCATTTCTAGTTGTAAGCATATTTCAGTGTTTTCCATTAATGAAATGAAGTATTATTTCCACTGCATCTTTGTGTATATGGTTATCTTTGTATTTGATTGCGTTCCTGTTTAAATCTAGATCAGTGGTATCAGAGCGGTCTACTTTTTCTCTGTTTTTCTTTGCATGTCCACAACAAGGTCGGGATATAAGGAGTTAGGGCTTGAACTGGTCGAACCTTTGCAAGACCAACCTTGAAAATCCCGACGGCCTCCCATGGCGAATGAGAAGAAAGACGAGGGGACAGGAGGTCCTATGAAAATCTTGCCCGAAGAAGCCCTCGAGCAGCAAAGGTACGCGATGATGGATAGCTTTGTGCAAATCCTTCAGCGGCTACCTAGAGGTGACGCATCGGCTTCCAACAGCTACTCTGGAAATGCCACGCCCTTTAAGGTACAAGTTAATTTTGAAATCCCCATCTTCGAGGGTAAAATAAACGCAGATGTCATGGATAAATGGTTAAATCTACTAGAAGGATATTTTTCTGTTCATGAATTTTCAAGTCGGGAAAAGATTGTTTTTGCTCTTCGCAAAGCAGCCCCCCACGTCAAGGACTAGTGGGAAACCTACTGCGAACAGAAGGATGAAAGAACATGCTCATTATTTTCAGCCACACCCACTTGGGATTCATTCTGAAATGCCATCAAGGAGCAGTACTACCTTTTCAAAAGCTATGAGGACAAATACATCAAATGGACCACGCTACGGCAGGGACGGGACCAAGATGTGCCTGAGTTAACAAACATTTTTCACACCCTTCACACACAGTTGGGTATCAAAGATTCTGAGCTGCATCTGGTACTCAAATACAACGACTACCTACACAGATACATCCAAGAAGAGATGGAGTTCTTGAACATCTCTTCACTCAGCACAGCATACCGATACACTTTCAAAATTGAGCAAAAGATCAAACAGAAGAAGCGAGACTTTGGATCTGCAAATCTGAAGCCCAAAGGACAAAGCCAAGGCGGGGTGATCGAAGAAAACCCGTCGAAGCCGCAAGAAAAGAACAACATCATGAAGCCGAAGAAGGACACAGGAAACTGGTGTGAGTTCCATAAGGGTCCCACTCATAACACAAGTGAGTGTCGGACTAAGCAGTCGCTAGTGGCCGAAGGATTCTGAATCATATGCATGTTCCGACCCTGAGCCAGAACCCGACAAGGGGAATGGCAAAGGGAAGCAGATCATTGATGCGGATCCCAGTGCCACTATTGCCACTGCCAAAATCCAGAAAAATGAGCCCGACGATCCAGAGGAGGGGGAACGTCTTATCCACTCACAGATGTGGGCGAAGGGTTCGCCGCTGTAATTCATTCTCGACAGTGGCAGCCAAAAATATCTCGCTTCAGCAGAGGTCGTGAAGCGGTTGGGCCTACCAACTACACCACACCCGCAACCATACAATATTGGGTGGCTTCATGAAAGACAAGATCTCAAAGTTCACCACTAGTGTCACCTTCCCTACAGCATCAAGCCTTTCACAAACGAGGTATTTTGTGATCTTACACCTCTGGATGTTTGTGATGTACTATTAGGCCAGCCATACTTGTGGAGGTGACATGCTGTGTATGAACCAAGGCCTCGCGCTGTCATTATTTCTTTGGGTGATTCTTATACAGGATACCAGAGGTAGCCCCACCTACCACCACCTCTTTGATCATTGCTAAGAAAGGAAGAAATCTCATCTCCCAGACCAGGAAATTCATCTGTATGGTTCACTCCCAAAGTAAGGGAAGATCATTGCTACATCCATGACCCCCGCAAAGGGTTCCTCCATGTAGCAGCAACAACGGCAACAGAGGGATACGGTCAGGATAGAACACAGGAACAACTTCTCCTCACCCACAGGGGTACCACATAAGTTTCATTTGGGCGACAAAGTTTAGTTACATCTGTAGAAAGAATGCCTTACAAGAGCCCATCAGAAGCTCCGACCACTCTGACATGGTCCTTACACTAGAACCAAGGCTATGGGCAGCAATGATTTGAAGCACAACATTCCTCCATTCCTTCGTTTGCACCGAGTGTTCAATGTGGACAGTCGTTGACCAGGCTTCCCACCATTTCTGGACACATCAGAGATTGCAGAACAACTCACCAGCGACCCAGCTTAGTAGAAGCTTCCTCATCTCAGGGAGGAACTCAACGCAATGGGGACCATTGCTTCCTAAGGGGGGAGGAATGATCCAGGTGGATTTTGGTGGCCAGCCACCTATCCCATTTGGACACCCACAATTGTCTCTTTCAGCTTTTTCAGTTTCCTGATTTGTAGCACAATTTACTATTTTTAGCAGTTTTTCGGGTCCTGAACTTCCAGAGCCATTTTGAGGCCCTAAATGATGTTTTTT
>APFE031511749.1:115516-131290 GCA_000404065.3 Pinus taeda | reverse complement strand
GGATCTACATACTTCTGCATGGTAATTTTTCCCATCATGATATCTGCAATTTTTCCTACCAGGTGGATTCTTCTTGTAGCTCTTGGTTTCCTTCTTGGTCTTTTAAGACTCAACTCCTTTATTGTTTTTGCTAGAATAGGAATATCTCTAATGGCTTGTAACAAGGGAATCTTGATACAGACATTCTTTAATTCATCTAGAAAATCATAGTCAGGCAACAAGATTTGTTTTTCCACTCCTTTATCAATTTGTAATCTTTCAGGAAAATGAGGTGTGGATGAAGATGCAAGTTGCTCAACTATAGTTGTTGTGGGGGTTGATTATTTTTCTTTTTCTTCTTGAGTGCTTGGGTTTTGAAGAGATGCTTCAGAACCTTTATTGGCTTTAAGAGATTTTTCCTCACAAATGCTTTGTTTTTGAGCATCTATAGAAGGCTTGTCTAAAACTCTACCAGATATGAGTTGTACATCATTGAGAGGAACAATCATATAGGTAGGAAATTGTTGTCCTTCTACCGTGTAAGCATTTTGAGGGTTTTTATTATTTGGATTTGGTAATGGCTGGGAAGGTAATTGATTTGTTTTTTGTTGGAATGGAAGCAAGAGTTGGGAATTTGGATTCTGTTGAGAAGGTTGTTGTTGTGGAAATGGTAATGAAAGTTGTGGATTTTGATTTGGAGGTTGTGGAGCTTGTTGGTTTTGAAAAGATGGAGGATATTGATAAAATTGAGCAAATCTCCCATAAGGATTTTGCATACCTTGTACCCATGATTGAAATGGATTTTGAGGTTGGGACCAAGGTTGTTTGCTAAGGATTCCAATTTGGTGGGGGTTGAAAGTTCATGGGGTTATTAAACCCTTGATTTTGTTGCCCCTGCCAAGGTCTCCTTGAAACAAAACAGAGAGACTCAATTGAATTTGGGTCTTCTTGAAAGACAGCTTTGAGCCCAAGAATTGAAGGACAATCCTTCGTCTCATGGCTTTCTGAACAAATCACGCATGTTTCTACAACTTTTGCATCCAAGGGGCATTCCCTTAGAGCATGTTTCTTCCTACATTTTGGACAAAAGATGGCCAAAGCTTCAACTTTTTCTTTCTGCTTGTTTTGTATCTTAAGGGTGTCTAGTTTCTCACTAAGACTCCCTAGAATATCTGTTTTGAACTCATCAAGCATGTTGCCAATCTCAGCACTACTCATTGATCCGGTTGCAGATTTGTTTGCTCTAATAAGAGAAGGATCTCTAGGCCCTTTTCCAGTTTTAGATTTTCCCCGTGAGAGATGGACACATAGCTCTGCTATATCATGAAGTGGAAGTTGAGATATATCTCCTTTCCCCATCATATTCAAAATATCTATCCATCCATCTCTAATGGCTTTTAATAGAAGGGCTTTCAAGGTTTCCTCATCTAGGTTATTCATTTTTTCTCTTTTTAGGTTGTATTGAAATCTTTCAAGTAAATCCTCCAAGTTTTCATCTTCTTTTTGTACCATCTTGAATACCTCATCCTTATGATTGGTGGGCATACAATAGTCTAGGTATCTATCGAAAAATGTTTGTTTCATGTCATTCCAAGTCCTAATAGATTGAGTGACTAATCCCATGAACCATTTTAGAGCAACTCCCTTCAATGTTGAAGGAAACAACTTGAGTTTTTGAGCATCTTCCATATAATCATAAGTTCGGAACATGACTTCAAACTCAAATAAAAATGTTTCAGGGTCCTCACTTCGCAACCCATAAAAGTTTGGGAGGACAGATGGCGAGATGTTTTTCATTGTTGTTTGAGATTCCTCATCAACTATAGAAAATCCAAATGAGTTATCTCCATCCCTGTTTCCCCCGTTTTTATCTCTACCTCCTCCATTGTTTCCTCCTCCTCTACCTCTACCTCTACCTCCTCCAAATCCGTTTACTACTTCCTCTGTCATGATAGATTCCTCAGAGATTTCAGAGTCCTTTGGTTCTTCTACTAATGGCGAACGAGGAGGAATTTCTCCCTTTTCTTCTTTAGGTGATTCTACTTCCTCGATTACAATGTGTTTTCCCGTGGAAGTAAAGAAAGGGTCTTTCCCTAACTCAGATTCGGTGGATAGTGTGGGAGAGTCTCCTAATTCAACTATTGCCTCTTTAATTCCAGGGATCCTAAGGCTAGGAGTATGTGTTGGAGATGATGGAGGTGTATCTTGTCTATACCTTGGAGTAGATGGAGTTGTAAAAATCAAACTCTTGGCCCTAGCTATAAACCTTCCCCCAGAATCTCTTGCTCTATGCATGTCATTTTTATTTTCTTCAAGTCGGGTTAATAATTCTCTTTCTGATCTTCCAGATCACTCTAGGTGCAAGAAGAGATCATACTCAAGAAATTACTGAATCAATAACTCTCTTTTTTTATCCTCCAGGTCACACTAGGTGCAAGAGGAGAGCATACTTTGAGAAATCATCAATTTTTACCTTCCTTGAAATATTCTTGTTTTTAAGAAATTGGCTACCTAGTTTCACTTCCCCGGCAACGGCGCCAAAATGTTTGGTCAATTTAGTGTGTCTTAAATTTCTATATAAATTGTCAATCCGGGAGTCACAAACTACTGAAGTGAAGTGCACTATATATGCAAGATAACCGTTTTCTTATTTCTTTGTCGTTTTTAGTTTTTGATTTGTTTTTGGATTTATCTTCTTGTTGATTTCCTAATGTGAGATGGTAATTCTAATAATCAAGTATGGATAAAAGTATTCAAGGCAATGGCGGCCTTTAAAATAATTTCCAAACTTCAAAGTGTTCAAAAGGTTTTCAAATTTGCAATGATGAAATCAATTACTGAGAGAAAATGAAGATGTGCCTAAATTCTAATTAAACAAAATAGTGAACTAGTAACTATGAAACCAGTATCCTTGTTGCTGTATCAAAAGGAAAAAAATTGAACTCAAAGCAATTCAAAAACTGTAAACAAAGTAAACTAAACCATATCACATCAACTCATTTTTGACCCCTCACCATTCGACTCGCTCTGGCTATAGGAGGTAACCATAAACAAATTGAGTAATCTGATATCTAAATTGCATAAAATAAAACTATGATCAAACTACACATTCATCCTTCAATCCCTCACCATTCGACTCGCTCTGGCTATAGGAGGTAACTGAAAATGATATGAGTAATCTAATCACTAACTTGCAAAAGTAAATAAACTAGTATCAAACTATACATTCACACTCAATCCCTCACCATTCGACTCGCTCTGGCTATAGGAGGTAACTGAAAATGACATGAATAGTCTAATATCTATCTTGCAGAAAAGTAAATGAACAAATCAAAACTGAAAGAAATAAACAATGCTGGAATTAGACCTAAGAAAACAAATCAGCAGAAGGACAAGATAATTCCATCATGTCATTAGTCATCAAAAAAATATATGCACTTGCCCGGGCTTTCTATTAGAACCTGAAATGAAAACACTGATTAGTTGACAGTCATTTGAAAGCATAAAAGAAACTATGGACAACAAACAACATAAATACCATGAGCAATGTAATATATACAACAAACATCTATGGCATCAAGAGCGTAAATGAGGAAAACATGAAGCTATACAGTAACTACAGGACCTTGGTGTACAGGGGCCCTCTCCAACCTCAGCCAATCAGGAATCAATCACGGATTTGAACTCAAAAGCAGTGTCTTCTCATATATTGAAATACAATCATAAAATAAGGACTAAGTCACGGCACGATGGCTCATAAAAAATGTCAAGATTACATATCAACAGCTAGCCTATACGCATATGAAGATGCTTTATTTATAGCAAGAAATACATAACTAATTCCTAAGGTCTGCGCTGGTAGACAGACACGTAAAAGACCATATTCGGAAATCTAGCAGCATGGTAGCCGTGGGAAATAAATCCAAGGAGGATGGTTTGTTGGATTTGGTTCACGGGTAGTCCCCAGGTGTTAGCACACCTCCTGAGATTTAGGATCTTGCCATGCAATCCTCCTCGTGATGAAAAACAGAGTCCTGTCACCACAAAACTCCTAGTGTTGACCACCGTTTGACTGGCTTTGATCACGGGCTTCTGTGAGTGATTCGGCTGAACCAAGGGTACACGTTCCATGTCCACATCATTTGTAGCTTGCCCATGTGGCCGGATTCTTCAGTAGACACCTGTAGCATAGACTTTAACAAAAAGGATGTGGAAACTGATTCTGGCTGCGGAAAGTGACAAGATTCCACAGCTGATTGAGCAAAAATCTAAATCAAACAGCAGTCACAAGACATAGTTAGGAAACCATTTATATACTCTTTTTAAACTAATATGCAATGATTTGATAGCTTGGAGGTTCAGGTAACTGGAGAAAAAGGCTAAAAAGGTATATAGGGAAGATGTAAGTTTGGGACTCAACAGACATCAAATCCAGAAATCCCTTAGTCTACCATGATGCATTTGTTTTCATTTCCTGGTGCTGGTGATTGAGAGAGAGGACAAGGCTATAAAATAGTGCAAAGCACATGTCAGGTCGGGACGCAAGGCTCTAGGACACTGTCAGTAAAAACTGTGCATAGTTCACTAAGAGGTTGGGTTGAGCTGTCCCAGATAGCACTGACATCTGTAAGAGATGGCTCAGTTGGGTGGAAGAATTGTGTAGTTATTTCGAGGAAGGCAGTGCGGGCAACAGGAGGAACTGGCATTGGAAATTGCGTAGTTTTACAGAGGAGGCTAGGATCGGGCAGCAGGAGCCTACTGCTCAAAACTGCACAGTTCTGGGAGGTAGTTAAGTAGGACATGACTGCATAGTTTTCGAGCTGAGCAGGGTTTCGAGGAGCAGGTGGACTGTCAACAAAAACCATGCAGGCTTTAAGAGGAGTGGAGAGCAAGCCAGCTGAGTGACTATCTTACAAAACTGCGTAATTTCCTGGGACAATGCAATGATAGGTAGAAGGTGCCTGCCCCTCATGTTTGAATAGTTTCTTCAGGCAATGCAGGCAGGTAGGTTTGATAACTTCGGGGCAGTTTTGGAGATGAGTGCAACGTTGGGTCACCGCTCAAGTCAAATTCTCTGGTTGACCAATGAGAGGCATGATGGATAGGCTTATGGGGAGCGCAGACTGTGATGTCTTCTTTGGAAACTTCTGTGCTGTTCTGGGTGACAGTCAGCCGAGATGATTCCAGAATTGTGTAATACAAACTTACTAGAGGACAACCTCAAGCAATGCACAATTCTAGGCAACAGTGCTTGGTTACTGAGGGCTAAGACAACGCAGTGTAGCTTAGTAGAGGTCCGACTGATGAAGGGTGGTCCGGTCAATAGATTTTAGGAAAAATGGCTAAGTGTGTGAATGAGTGAACTCCTATATACATGAACTTGCGAACACACACTCAACATGACTCGATGACAAGACACCTCAAACCAACAAGACAACATGTCTCAGTGTGACTATCTAAAGATTGAGAGCGACAAGTGCGACACTTGAGATAGATCATCGAATGACCATGACGACACTTATGTGACATTGCTTAAGACTTCATGTGTGAGTGTGATATATGTTTATATAGTGAACACAACTCATTCACACAAAGACAAACCTTCAACATCACAAGAACAAGGTCGCAAGCATGACATAGAAATCAACATGCTGAAGATGATAATTGTTCAAACAAGTGAAAACTAAGCAACGCATGTAGAGGAAACACATGAAATGATTTTTTTGTGTTTGAAAATATGCATGTTATTGAAGACAAGATGATATGACAATGACAAGTAGTCCTACAAACTCAACTAAGAGGTGTACTTCGAAAGGTGTTCTTTACTTACCATACTTACCCTCGAGATGATCATACATTCGACGGAGTTATCATTTTGTCCTGATATTTTTCCATCACTTATTCTCTTGGTCCTTCTCCTCAACTCCTTGGGAGTAATCTTCACTTGTCACCCTTTCCTGTAGTCACTGAGAGATAGATTATCGCAACTTCAGCGGGTAGTGATTGCTACTGGAATGAGGCCTTAGGAGGCCCAACTACGTAGTTTCTACATGCAAGAGAGACAAGGTAGCTTGGAAAACAGTGCGCAATTTTGAGGCATAGGAAAATGTTGTGCGATGGGGGTCCTAGGAGGAAACCTCTACACAGTTTTTGAGTGCAGTGCAGCATGGGAAGCTGGGAGGGAATATTGCACAGTTTCTGGATGCAAGGCATTGTTATGGGATGGGTTTTGGGAGGACACTTTAGCATAGTTTTAGGTTGTAAGGTAGACTGAGTAGTTGAGGGACAATACTATGCAGGTTCTAATGAAAGTGGGTTTCGACTAAGGGAAGGACATTGGAGGAAACCACTGTGTAGTTTTGGATGCCACGGGAGGCTGGGGTCTTTGCACATTGTGGAGTTCCAACAAGCAAGTGAGGAAGCTTGATGGTTACAGAAACAAAGTGCATAGTTACAAGAGACTAGATGAGGCCAAGTTGCTAGGGAAATTAGTTGTGTAATATCAATGAAACATATGTAAACATTGATAAGGATTCATTGCGATCGCACACGAACACTTAGTGATACAACATAGACCATCCAGAATGTATAAGGCACACTTTTCTTGATGCAACAACCTTCGTGAAAAGAGTGCGTGAAGTGAGTGTGAAACATGTCTATGTAATGAAAACAACTCATACGGACAAGATTTCCCTTGAAGAAAAACAACAGCCCCTATGCCCAAACATGATACATGATGCATAAATATGAGAACAGGAACAAATCTTAAGATGAAGGAGGGGAGCTTGAGATCATCATCTTACCAACAAATGACCAAGGAACGATCGATGGTAGGATCCAAGGTAGGCTCCGAAATTTGCATGCGAGCCAAAATTTTGGAGGGTGGTTGTAGCCGCTACAACAAAGCCTTACAATCCCCACCTCCTTAAAGGAACATCATCCTTGGTGTTCACACCCTCTCAAGTGTCATCTTCAACAACATTACACAATTTCAAGAGCTTTCTTTCACTGCAACATCATTCCTCAATGTTTCCTCATTTGCATCTTCAACTTGGTCCTATTCATCCATCCTTCCTTTCCATTATGTCAACATTGTCTGGCCATCTCTAAACCTTTGGAATTCCTACAACACTTTTTTATGAACATTTGTATTAAAACATTTTTCTGAGCATACATTTTTTTCGTAAATTCCATAAATATGGGTAAAATAAATATTTAAACATAATACTTATTTGTATGTTTGTGGATTCACTTCCCTATGTATATCATAGAAAAATATTAACTCACTAGTCTCCTTTTTTGGCAGTTTCCATTTTGGGTTCAAGAAGTCCCCTACTATGTCACACAAAATTCCTTGAGCAATTTTAATTGACCTAGGCTTTCCTGCATAGGAAAAATATGGAGATTTGTGGAGTCTTATAACCAAGGTGTTCCTTGATTCCTCCATAATGCCAAATTTTCATTGCATATGTTCATGGAACCTCATTAGATAATAATGTCCTAGAAGTAGCCTTTTTTTCACACTTTCCAACTCATCAACCATCGATTGTTCTTTTCGGATGGATTCATCATATTTATTTATAAAAGTGCACAAAATTATTACAAGACATTATCTTGAGAAATTTCAATAAGAAATCCTTTCAGCTTTCATCATAGTAGATGGAACAATGTCCTAAAGAATACCTTTAGCCCATGGAATAAGTGCACATGAATTAACATATGACTCAATCATTGTTAAGCAAGCTCCAAAAATATAAGAGAAACTAGACAAAGACATAGCTTGGTCAATAACGTAATATTGGTAGCATTACTCCATGACTAAGAGAATCATCAAAATAAAAAAAATTCCATCAGTTGGGACCCAAGGAGAGCCTAGGTTGAGTGAATAAGTAAACAAAAAATTGAATGAGTTTTTGAAAAGGGAATTGTCATTTAGTGTCTTCACTAGCACACTCACTAGCCTAAAGCAACACCTTGTGGATCTCACTAAGAAGTAGACAATTTTGAACTCTTTCTTGGTCTCATCGAAGAAGGATGTGCCAATCCTCTCCTAGAAAACCTTCGGGTACCACGTCATCATGGAGAGCTGAGTACCTAGAAAAATGAATATGATTACATCATACTATAAAATTTTGGTGGCTTACCTTCAAGACATCATGAATTTCCCACTTGAAGATCCAATTAGACTTTAACAATTGTCAATATAATTTATGAGAGTTTCAAATGTTTTCCTTTATTATATTTGAAAATCGTGGAAAGTTGAGGAGTTGTGACTGAATCGAGAGAAGTTTGAGTGACAGGGGGCAGTTACTAACTTAGTTTATAAATGTCATAAAACTCTCAATACTAAGGGCTTTTGGAATTTTTTTGAAATCCATACATACCATAGCTACGAACCTAGTACATCTATATTCATTGATTTAATATTAAGAAGCCTAAAGGCCATAATTTGGTATGTATCGTGTGTTTGTTTCATACTATTGTTTATAAAGTTCATTTATGTATGCACTTTGTGAGATATATTACTATTTGATCGCTAAATAATCTATGCAATAGATAATATTGTCTCTCATGTTTATTTTTATGGTTCTATACCTTTTCGTTAGTGAGCACTTAGAAAAAAAGGATTATTATGTATTTCCTCTAGTAAGTTAAATATTTATTGTTGTCTTGAATATTAGCTAAATGTTTCCTTGACTGTGCATTTATATGTTTATTCACTTATGAATGCTTCTTTCTTATCTATATTTTAACCTTTAGCTAGATTACGTTAGTTTCAATTTTGCATTTAGGTAGTTGTTAATTTAGAAATTTTCATCTTGTTGCCATGATAAGTGCCCAATATCTCATAACATCTCAAAAAACCAAGCATGGTTTTTTTTTTCTCAAAATGGTGTGAGGTCTAGCTGGGACCTTATGTCAGAGATAAACCCTTAGTAATTGTTGTTGGGTCATTCATCACTGCCAATAGTAAAATTGGTGCTAGAAGGAGGGCCTAAATTGCATGGTTGGTAGAAATCCCTATTCATAACAAGCAAGCATTCTCTATGAACATAACCCTTCCTAACAATCACATACCCCTCTTACCCATACTGTGTATACTAAGAGAGAAACCAGTTACAAAGATGTTTTCTTTGAACTTGCAAATGCAGAACCTTCTCAAGGAGCTTTGTACTCTCTCTCTTCCACCAGAGTAAATTCCTTTATCTGGATTACTCGCTCTTACACTAAATTGGAAGACTTCTTGTAGCTTCCCATCTCCCTAGGAAAAAGGTAGTTAGGAGGCAAGTCACTAAGGAGGGTGTCTTGGTTGGCTTCACTAAAGATATTATTAAGCATGCTCTACAAGATGTCTCTGGTCCTTTTGATCAGATAAATCTGATTTCTTCTAATGCTCCTCCCTCTACTCACATATTATTTGACACTAACTATAAACTGATCATGTTGACCATAAAAAATACTCGTCTAAGTTTGAGGATGAATATAATCAAGAAGTAATATTGTATATAATGGTCGACCAACCATAGGTAAGATGAATGTCATAGGGAGCCCTCAACCTTGTAGGAATCCCACATGATCTTCCCAAATGGCCAAAAATGATCATTCCCAAATTCGAATTTACAATGGATAGACCAAGTTAGACCTAATGCTACTTTAGGAACATCCCCTTTATTTATAGTCTACAAGAAATAAGTTATACTATTTCCTAATATTTTTCTACCTACCCCATAATTGTCCTAAGACTCCTAAGACCAGTCATGCTCAGCCATGCAAGAGAGGATAAACACCCTATTAAAACTTAAAGAAGAGAGAGAAAAAGCCCAATTTTTTTTCACTCGCCATCGGATGATTAAGAAATGGCTTGTAAAAAAATATATTAGTGAAAAATATTTCCCAACAAGCTTATAGAAAACCCTAAACCCTCTATAAATACCCCTGCCATTATGCCTAGCAACTCAGATGTTGTAAAGTCTAGTATGAATGCTATGAATATTGGACCCAATTCAAAATTATAAACCTTGCACTTCCTTCTAACCTTTGAGATTTTTTTATCATAATGTGAACAATTGTTTGGTGGACTCTAGAGCCTCCTCCAACGTGATGCCTTACTCTATGTGCAAGAAAATTAATGCTATTCCAAAAAAAAAACCAATGCTAAAATCATTCTACTCGACATGTCAAAATTTAAGGTTATAAGTGAGCTTAAATATGTCTTGATTAGACTATCCTCCAATACTTCAGTCCATGAAGTGATAGAAATCAAAGTTTTGGACACACCTAAGACCCATGGTCTATTGTTGAGAAAGTAATAGTCATGGAAACTTCAGGCCTACTTTGACACTGATTGGTCTCACCACTGGCTACCTTACAAAGGAAAGAGTAACAAGATACAGGTAAGAAATGAGAATCACATGAAACATATGGTGACTTAGTTAGAGGTGGCCATGAATCGATTTTTTTTGTACACATTATTATGAGGAACAATTTTCTAGAAACCTCTCTTGGTTGCTACATAACCTAACCATCCCCCTTCTCATCTAAAAGCTAGTTTCATATCCTTCAATGTTCACAAAATAGTGATAATGATTCATGTATATTAGATGTAAATAATGGTAGTTCCACTAACTTAGATGTAAATAATGATAGTTTCACTAAATTAGGATCTGATATTGACATGTGGATTCCATATTTTAATTGCTCTAATATGCAAGATGGAGCTAGTGTAGGGGCATCTTAATCAATATACAAGAATATAAAACCATGATAACCCATTGATTAGAATTGGAAACCAACAACACCACAGAATATGAGGCCCTCATAACCAGGCTGAAGAAATCCATTGACCTAAAGGTAGAGTGCTTGAAATTTTTGGATGACTCGAAGATAATTGTGCACTAGGTATGAAATATTATTCATTGTTTGTCTGCACACTTGAAAGGTTACAACAAGAGGTATGGGGGTTGATTTGTTTGTTTAAATAATTTAATATTATATCCATTTCTTGATCCATGAATGCCACTCTTGAAACTAGTTAATGCAGTGGTTAGTTCACTCCATTATATCACAATTTCTCTGTTGTATTAATTTTTAAAATTGTTGTCCTAGATAACATTACTAACTGACAAGTGTTTAATGATGATGAATGGGTGATTTAATTCCATATGAACTTGGACACATTTAAGGACACTATAATTGATGATGAATGGGTGATTGAATTCCATATGAACCTGGACACATTTAAGGACAATATCATTGATGATGAAGAGCATGATTACCAAGGTATGCAAGAAAAATATGATAAGGATGTGGATAGGGTAATCCCATCCTCAAAGGGATGGTTTCATTTGAGAAGCACTTCGATCTATAATCAAATTTTCGAGCACCTACCAATCCCAATATTCATAGTACCACCTTGAAGCATGAATTGGTTAATATGGGAACTTAAAAGGGCCTTATCTTTATCCTGATTAAGGAGGAAGTTAAACCTTTTCAATAAAATCTACACAAGGTTCATCCCACGTTGGAGCCCATGATATAGAAAGAGGTCAAGAAGTTGATGGATGCTAGGATAATATTCAAATTCAGACATTCAACATGAGTTTTTTACCTAGTTCTAGTGTAGAAGAAATCATGAGAAATAAGGCTCCTCATAGACTTTAGAAACCTCAACAAAGAATTTGATAAGGATAATTACATAGTGCCTCCCATGGGGCAGGTATTACAGTAGGTTTCAGGATCGAAATTGTTCTCTTTTCTAGATGTATTTTCATGGTACAATCAGGTCTTGGTTGTGCAAGAAGACATAATCAATACCTCCTTTCGTACTAAGTGGGGGACTCATGCTTACAAGCAATTGCCTTTTGTGTTGATTAATGCAGGTGCCACCTTTCAACGAGAAATGGACATAGCCTTTAGGGGCCTTCTAAGGTATATTGTGGTTGTTTACATGGATGGTGTCATTATATTCTCCAAACATAGGTCAGATCATCCACATCACATGACGGAGATATTTGAAAGGTGTAGGAAATATGGG
This sequence comes from Pinus taeda, assembly GCA_000404065.3. Lineage (NCBI taxonomy): Eukaryota > Viridiplantae > Streptophyta > Pinopsida > Pinales > Pinaceae > Pinus > Pinus taeda. The sequence goes on along the minus strand of APFE031511749.1, from coordinate 119,277 downwards.
ATGACACTAAATCCAAGGAAGATCATTTTGTTGTAGATGAAGCAACCTTTTGGGTCATTTGATCACCAAATAGGGAATACCTATTGAACCTAAAAGGGTTAAAGCATTCACACAAATCATTTTTCATAATAATAAAAATTCCATGCAATATTTCCTAAGAAAAATCAACTTCATCAAGAGATTCATTTCAAGTTTTTCCCAAATCATCAAATCCTTACGACAAATGATAAAAAAAGATGTATAGTTAAAATGGATTGCTCCAAAAAATGAATACTTCACCAAAATCAAAGATGACATAACATATTCTCTTGCATTGTAAGTCCAAATTTCAATAAGGAATTCACATTCTATACTTTCACCTTTGATTTCTCTCTGGAAATTGTACTCACCTAGAAAGATGACTAGGGAGGCGAGAGGTTGACTTTGTTTATGAGTATAGGTTTATAGGGTCTTGAGCTAAATTATCTAGACATTGACAAATAGGCCTATGCCATATATAAGGCAGTCAAACATATCCAATCATATATCCTAAAAATCCACGTCAAAATAACAGTTCCCCATCCCATAGTAAGATCGTTGTTTGTACAGAAAGAAATGGGGGAACAAAGGAGAAATTAGATGACCTCTCTTAAGGAGTACGATTTGGAATTCAAGCCTACACATACCATAATAGGCCATGGCCTATGTGGGCTCTCCGTGAAGGCTTTGTACCCTAAAAATGAAGAAGAAGAGTCTTGGGAGAATGAGATATTTATGTACATGTGTGAAAATATATATGTTCTTCAACATGATGACTCATGGTACCAAGAATTAAAAAAATACCTACAACAAGATACCGTGTCTACAAACCTTAACCCCAAGCAATGAAGAGCAGTCAGATTCAAAACTTCATAATATCAAATCATCAATGGGGTGTTGTTCTGAAAGTACCACAATGGAGCCTTTATTTGCTACCTAGAAAAGACTGATGTTGGCATAGCTATCTCTAAAATGCATGATAGGCCCACCGATAGATACTTGGTAGGTGAGACCACAACACACAAGATCTTCTAAGTAGGATATCACTAGCTATTTGTCTTTAAATACCCCCTTTCTTATACTAGAAAGTGGCTAGTTTTTCAAAAGTGTGTTGTACGAAAGAAAAGGTATATTGTACCTTTGAAACTAGTTATGGTGGAGGAACCATTATAACAATGGGGATAGGACATAATTTTTGAAAACTATCCTCACTCTTCCAAGCAACATCAAGACATACTGATAATTGTATACTATTTCACGCGATGAACCAAGGTTGTGGCTTTGACCACAATTAATAACCAAATTGTCATCTAGTTCTTTGTGTTATGCTTCTTAACCTGCAAAGCAATACCGAACAGAGAATATGTGAGAAAAATACCCAAAACACAGAATATGCGAAGAAAATATACCCAGAACACAGAATAGCAAAGATTTTATTACTCAAAGAGAAATGTTCACAGGCCTCTTCGAGGGGGCAACCTCCAATAGAGCAGAGCTCGATTACAAACAAGACACGATGCCCCTCGCAGGGAGTCTCTATCCTTTATATATGACTCCTATATGCAATACCACGGGCCAATACCGTGGGTTTTATTAATACTCTATCTAATACTACCGCCCATTTACCCTTTATTTAATACTACCACCCATTTGTAACTAACTGTGGTCCATTCATTAATTGCGGGTTAACCACTTACAAATATTAATATGGGCTTTATTGACTCTTGACTATGACGTGATCCCATGACATGAATAAGGGGGTTAGGGTGGGACCCTAACATGCCCTCCCCCTTAAGACTAGCTTTGTCCTCAAGGCTGAAGCTGCGGAAACTGCTGAAGAATAGTGGCTGGTTCCCAAGTTGCATCTTCCGGAGAGGTGTCTTTCCATTTGACGAGGACCTCTTTAATCATGCGGCTGCGCAGGGGCTTGTCTCGTGTGTCTAACTAGTTCCATTTGAAGCCAGATTGACCCTTCCTCGTCCAATTCCGGTAGACTGGTTTGAACTCGGCAATTGTTCCCAATCACTTTCTTGAGGCACGATACATGGAAAACTGGGTGGATTTTTGCTGTAGGTGGCAAGGCCAACTTGTAAGCCACTTCTCCAATGCGCTGAAGTACTTGGTATGGTCCATAGAATTTTGGAGAGAGCTTTTGACAACCCTTGTCTTTGAGTGATGTTTGCTTATAGGGTTGCAACCTCAAAAAGACATGATCCCCTTCTTGTAATTGGCGCTCTGAGCGATGTTGGTCAACCTGTTGCTTCATACGGTTCTGAGCTTGATGAAGATTCGCGCGCAGGTGGGCGAGCATGGTCGCGCGGTGTTGTAGGAGTTGATCCACGGCTTGTACTTTGGAGCACCCCGTGAGATAAGAAGTAGGGGAAGGCGGAAGTTGACCATAGACTACTTCATAGGGAGTCATTTTGGTGGTGGCATTATAGTTGGTGTTATACCACCATTCTACCAGAGGTAACCACTGTACCCAAAGTTGTTGCTTTTCTGAAGTGAAACACCTAAGGTAGGTTTCTAGACATTTGTTGACTGCTTCGGTTTGACCATCTGTTTGCGGATGATATGAGGTACTGAGTTTGAGTTGAGTGCCTTGTATTCTGAAGAGTTCCTGCCAAAAATTACTGGTGAAGATTGGGTCGCGGTCGGACACAATAGAAGTGGGCATGCCATGCAATTTGAAGATCTGATCCATGAAAGTTTGGGCAACCAACATTGGTGTAAATGGTTGGGGTAGGGCGCAGAAATGAGCATACTTCGACAGTCGGTCCACAACCACCATGATGACTGACTTTTTCCCAGACTTTGGAAGACCTGTAATGAAATCCATGGAGACCTCCGTCCAAATTGACGCCGGAATGGGCAATGGTTGTAATGTGCCTGGTGTGTTGACTGTTTCCCCTTTGTGGTGTTGACAGACGTCACATTCTGCTACGAAAGTAAGGATGTCCTGTTTCATACCGGTCCAAAATAATGATCTTCTGGTGTGCGCATACGTCTTTTGAAAGCTCGAATGTCCTGCAATGGGCGATGAGTGTAATTATGCCAAAATGCTACGTTTGAGGGTGGATGTTGGTGATATTACGATTCTGTCCTTGTAGCGAAGAATATCATTCTGCCACGAGTAGCCCTTGCTGGAATTAGGATCCACCTGCAATTGAGAAATAAGTTGGGAGAGCCCTGGATGTGAAAACCATTCCCTGCGAGCCTCTTCAATCCAGTCTGGAATTGGGGGGGAAATTGCGAGCAGTGTACTTTCCTCCTCAAATTGGTGCGACAATGCATCTGCTACCCGGTTGTCTTTCCCTTTCTTGTAAATGATCTCATAATCATATCCCAGCATTTTGGCGAGCCACTTGTTTTGTTGTTGGGAAGATAGGCGCTGCTCCAGAAAATATTTAAGACTGTGATGATCTGTGCGGATTTGGAAACGTCGTCCCAACAAGTAAGGTCGCCAGGTCTCTACTACATGTAAGATGGCCATCATTTCCTTCTCGTAGGTAGATTGGCCCAGATTCCTCCCACTTAGTTGTTGGCTGGTGAAGGCCAATGGTTGCCCTTCCTGCATTAAAACCGCTCCAATACCTGTTCCCGATGCATCACATTCAATGGAAAATGATTTGGTGAAGTCCGGTAGGGCTAAGACTGGAGTGGTACACATGGCATTTTTGAGCGCGGTAAATGCCTGTTGTGCTTCCTCGGTCCAGAAGAAGGAATTTTTCTTGAGGAGTTGA
>APFE031511749.1:34768-87667 GCA_000404065.3 Pinus taeda | reverse complement strand
AGCCATGCCATGGGTGTTGCCATCAAGTACAACACTTTAGCCATAATGCCAACAATCTCCCCCTTTGGACTTGATGGCAAAGCTTACTTGTGAACTGTCATCTGATCCCTTTTGTTGTCCGGTAACCCATGCACTCTGTCACATCTGATATTTCTTCTGTAGATTCATCTGAATGTATACAAGTGAGATGATCTTCTATGAGAGGGTTGCCATCAAGTACAACACATGCATCATAATGCCAACATATGAATGGATAAGTTGAGCCTTAATTGATGCACTGTTGTCCAGAAACAAGAACAAAGTATAACAACAAGTGTTCTTGCCTATCTTTAGATATGTAACTAACAATATCAATACCCACATAATTAACAACTATACAAAACTCTTCACTCAAAACACTAATATATCTATTCTAACCTATTTCTACAACAAAATATTCTCACTACTCACATATTCTTGGGCCCTCCCAAAAAGGAGTTAGACCAGAGCTAATTACCAACTCTGTTAACAAAAATAGAATTTTTAGTACACACAAAACTCTTATTATTATTATTATCCTTCCTCGTACAGATTCAGATACATTACACTCATATAAGGGTTGTTAGATCTAACAAACATTGAGAGAATATCTCAATAATCTCTAGCAAACCCAATCATTTCTAAAATAAACATTAATTCTAATAAAAACACTGTACACTTAAAAATCATCATGTCATGATTTTAGTTTCTTTGTAATAGCTTCTTTCTTTGCTATGTGAGGATGTTATTAATGTATTAATTGCATTACGTTCCGAGCCTTCAAAATTCTTCCATGTTAAGCTCATTAACTTTCATTTCTTCCTACACACAAATTTTAATGTTAAGTGTTGCCACTGCAACTACTTGCAAAGCCTCCGCTGCGTTATAAGTTTGCACATTACTTCAAAGTGCCATCCCATAACAAAATTTACCAAATTATCAATTAGCTTAGCATACTTTATACTTATGTTCTTTTATTTTTAAAAATCATGGATTATATATATGAGAAGTTACATGTTGTACCATTTGAATAATAGCTACAAATATTGAACTTATAAACTGATTAAACTTTTGTTAGTTGAACAACATATAGTCACACCTTTTATCCATCCAATGCTAATAAGAATATGTTTTGGCTTTTCTACAAACCTAAAATGCACCGTTAATTAAAAAATAAAATAAATAAATAAATCAATGTAAATATATTATTTTGCAAAAGATATATTTCTCACATTTCTCGGATCAATTCTATTTTGCTCTGTGCTTTAATATTGTATTGAATAATTTATTTAACAAATCAAATTTCAATAATTATCTTTATTTTTAGAACGATGATATTCTTATTTAATAAAAAACTAGTTATTAATAGGATACTTATGTTGCATTTTATTAGTAGTTCGATATGACCATGTCATGATTGTCCATATCTCTTTCACCCAGAGATATTGTATTAATGTAAACTTTCTTACATATTTTGATGTGTTCGTCTTTACAAGGTGAATATATGGATAAATGGATATTAATATAATGAAGTATAATATGTATTACTCAAAAGTTCTAAGAGTTAGTTTAATTGGTCAAATCAGTGCTTCGCCAATTGGGAGGTCACAGGGTCAATTCCCAAAAGCTCTTGGGGTTAGGTCAGTTAATAGGCCAAGGAGTGTGATCCCCTTCGGGGTTGATCTACCCTAGTGTTGTACCGTGGACGTAGTGGCTACCCAGTGACCATGGATATCCGTGAACCACACGTGAAAAAAAAAGAGAAAAAAAGAAAAAGAAAAAACATTTACTAGTCAAAGTGATTACAATTTATTTTTATTTATTTTTTAAAGATTTTTAATAAGAAATTTTAATTTTTAAAAAATAATATTTGTATTAATAAAAAAAAATGTAGCAAAGATGTAGAATAAATATAATCATATATGTTCTAATTATGTCTAGCAATAACAAAATTTTATGTTATTTATAATTTAGTATCAAGAAAAAATACCCAATATTTTTGAGCGGTATATAGTCTATAATAAATTAGATAGTATGATAGCTATTCAAGAAAACTAATTAAAGTATTTTTGAGTGGGTATATATTTTACAATAAACTAGATAGTATAATAACTATACAAAACAAGAAACTAATAAAAGATATAGCTACTAGTCACTTCTCATGATGCATTACCTGGTTTTATAGTTGATTTCTCAATTTCCATTACATCATTAAGTTGATGTACTATTTCTTCCTCATTCAACTTTCTATAGTTTGAGTCCACATATTGGACTTGATTTGATGCCTTTGAAGAGTCCCTATTGCTCATACTAATCACTGTGGTTTGTAACATTTATTTCAGTTTCGAGACTACCATTTGACACTTCTACTATACAGGTGTGCCCATAATTGTTGCAACTTGAATGACTACTTGTTCATTCTCATGAATTTATGTAGTTGTTGTAAAAATTGATATTTGGTTGGCCTAGATGAATTCTTCATGGTTCCTTAAAACCCTCTTGATTTCCCTTAGTTCTCGATAATCCATGATGAGAAGATGATAGAGAGATTGCCCATTTAGTTGTGTAGACCCCATTGTATGGGACATAACTAGTTCTCACAGAGTACAAAATCCAAGAAGCCCAAAGAATAAAACTCCTCTAGGAACAAAAACATGAAAAACAATAGAAGCCTTGGTGCCTATAATGTGCTTTAAATTAAATGCCCCCTAGTGCCAATAAACCACATAAGTACAATTCTTGTACCTTCCCAAAACCACAATCTATTCACAATTATATCACTTTCAAGCAACGAAACATGTAAACACCCAAATTAAAGCGCATATAAGCCAACAAAACTTCCAATCAAAGAGTCAAACTCAACTAATAATAGCTCCCCTACCACAGGTGTTAGGGGAGATTGTTCACCCTAATTCATAAAGAAAAAATTGATGAAGTATGCCTCTAACAAACAAAGGATTCCACACTATTATGTTAACCAAAGCTTCCTCCATTACATTGCATTCCAAATTTTCTTAATCTCGCTACCATAAAGAAAATCACCACTCCAAAGTTCATATTTGTGTGAAGACATTGCTTTGAGCAGGTGATAAGGAGACCCCAGTCTCTTTTCATAATTGCCTTTGCAATACAGTTGGGTTATTGCACACTAAGTCATTTAATGCCTTAAATTGTTGATAAGTGGCTTAAGATTCATGTTGATATGTTATGAAATAGGTGGATCATTCTTGTTTCCATTGATGCTAACAAACCTCTCTTTTGGTAGGGTGGATTTATTAGTGAATCCATCTATGACATGAAAGAAATTGATCCTAGAAAACTAAGACACCTCTTTTTTAGATTGATATAACAGTAAATTGAGGATGTTATCAATCATAACTTTTTGAAGCTCATTAAACTATGACAATATTTGAATCCCCAACCACAATCAATAATTGAATATTAACTTTGATGGCTAACTAAAAAACTTAGACACCTCTTTTTTAGACCAATATAACACTAAATTGAGGATGTTATCAACAATAACTTTCTTTAAGCTCATTTACCGATCACAATATTTGAACCCCCAATCATAATTAATGCTTGAATATTGATTTTGATGGTTAACTACAACCCTTGCATTAAAGCATCAACTTCCCTGAAATTATTAGAAACATTGCTAAGATACCAAACAAATCACAGTTCTATTGTTCCTTTAGGGATTATAATAACTCCTCTGCACCTACCATCTTATCAAATTTCACAACTTTTTAATAATAACTTAAAATACATTTGGATAGGTTTTTTTAGATGTTAATTTTTTTTTTTTTTTTTTTAATTAAAGAGTGACTTGGAAAATTAAAAGTTCAATCTTTTTATCTCCATTTTTTTAAACCAAACAAAATATTATCTTTATTCTTTTTCTCAAAAAAGTTATAATTTCAACTAAAAATAAATCAAAATCTTTAAAGCAAAATTTTATAATAAAAATTCATTTTAATCCACTAAAGTAAAACTTTGACAAAATTATTATCATCATTTCCCAACTCAAAAGCTTGGTGTTCTCAACACCATCGCGACTAGAGCTTTAAGAGTTTCTAATGACAACCATCTCAATGAAGAGAAAGCACATCTCCTAAGTGTTTTCTTTAATAATGGGTATAGTAGACATCAATGTACTAAGGCTTTCCTCAGAGTTGAAAAAGGTCATATTGTTAAGAAAGATACCAAAGATCGATTTTATGGTGTTCATCTTCCTTTTATCCAAGGGACCATTGACAAGATTGTGAAGATCCTAAGGAAGCATAAGGTGGCTTCAACCTTTAAGCCTTTAAATACCATCCATAGCCCCCTTAGATCTGTAAAAGACCTAGTGGACCCCAAGAATATGAAGGGTGCTTACGTTATCCCATGCTCTTGTGGGACTCCCTACATTGGTGAGATTGGTCGCTTGATTAATCAAAGGATCCGTGAGCATTCTGTTGACATCAAGCATGGCAGGGCTCGCTCTTATGCTTTGGCAGGGCATGTAGTTAAATCTAAGCATCACATCTGCATTGAGGGGCCCAAGCCGTTGCTAGGGTTAGTCGTTTCCATCATCGTAAATTGAGAGAGGCCCTATAAATCGAAAAAAGACCCAATAATCTGAATAGAGACGATCACTAGATTATTAGTAGAAGTTGGGTCCCTATCCTGTCCTCCTAGTCTTTTAAGTTTCTTTTTGGGATTTATTTTGTTTGTTTATTTATATGTGTAGGTATTGATGTCCTTTGTATAATATTTGTTGTTGATTTATTCTTTATTAGCATTTATTTTCTTGATCCTTCCTGTTTTTTAAGTATTTTATCATCCTATTCGTTCTTAACTCCTTTTAGTATTTTTGTTATTTGTTTAATGGGCCTGATCCCCATATTTTATTATTGACCCTATTTTATTTATTGATTAATTTTCTTTGAAGATATATATATATTATATGTTAATATATATATTATTATTTATTGACTTGTGTATATTTTTGTATTATTTATTTATTTTCGATTATTTGTTTTTATTTTAGTTTATTTTATTTCTATTAGTTATTTTTATTTATTAAATGATCTTGTCTCCATTAGTGTCTCTTAATTTTTGATTTCCCTAATTGGAGCTCCACTTTGATTTTTTTTATTCTTTTGTTGGTTATTTTTTGGATTATTCCCATTAATAGATTTTTTAATAATATTTGATTTTAATAAATTAATTTAGAATTATTTTTCAAAAACTAGCTATTTAATATATTTATTTTTAATAATTTAATATCATAATTTAAATATTATTTTTAAAAAATAGTCGTTACTTGAAATTATGGTCTCTATATTGCTTTTTATTAAGCCTTTGCCATGGTATGCTTCTTCATCTGGTCTTGATGAACCACACTTGTTGGTTCGAAACACATAAGTCAAAAATTTATTTATATAATTTCTAAAAAACACCTTTATTAATTCATTTTGGATAAAAAAAATCTAGATTTTTTTATGTTCTATTATTTCATTCGATGCTTCAGTTTCTATATAATAAATGTAAATTATGTGCATAATCCTTTCCACTAAATCTACCCCTTAGAAGCCAATATTAATATGATAAATGATGCCCTAATTGGACAATAAATGAGTGACGAACACGTCTCCATGAGTTAACATGTAAAATCAACGGAAAGTCAAAATAACCAACGAATTCCTCACCTCTTGCAAAATATCTTTCTTTGTTTCCGGTAAATCTATTCTATCTTGCCGATCCAACAATACCGGCCATCGAAATCCTGAAATCGATTTCTCTTCCTCCGTGATCACCGTTAACGGTGTTTGATGAGCTCACCATTAATCTGCGTCTCTCCAGGGACGGAATTCGCCTTATAGGAAATAAGTGGTATTACCTTGGTTTTGATCTTCGAATGGTAAATAAGTGGCTGTTAGTTTCCTCGTTAATTTAGTGTACCTTTTTCATCACTATAAAATTTGAGATTGGAAGAAGTAAAAAATTTAGTGGATTCAATGGCTAAGTCTTCAAATACTGAAAGGAGTTTAATTATGTAAATTTAATAAGTAGTTTTGTGTGTAAATGATATAAATGTGTTTATATGGATTCTTGGTGCAGAGAATAAGGTCAAATTTTTTATTATTGCAATATTTTTTAAATGTGAGTAATCATATAGAAGATATCTAAGAATAAGATAGAAACTTTTTTTTTTCTTGGTTATATTATAATAATCTTAAGATAGGGCAACACTATATGATGATTCATTTTATGGAATGAATCTACTATTTACCACTTATCTTTTGAGGCAAGGTAATCTCTCAAAGGACTAAGCCCCAAACACAATATACTTCAACACATTTTTGATGAAAATATTTATATCCTTATTTCTACCAAGTAGAAAACCCTAACCATAACCTCATTCTTGATACATGGTAAACCTTCTTTAATGAGTCCACTTTATATTTATTCCATAATCATTGCCATAAATGCTTGATTTAATAATAACAAACATAATGAATCTAATCCACCTTACAATGAATGGTCTTTACTATTATTATTAATATAAGGGGCCGAAGCCATTACACCCTCAAGGAGAATCCAAATGTTGTAGGCCCCTTACAATATCATTTCCATCAACAAATGTGGTGAGTGAGGAGGTACAACCATAAATAAGAGTACCATGTGGGATTGTTGACTACAATATTGAAGTAGTACAAAGAACAAGGGTCCCATTTATAACTATTGGTTGCAACATTAAAATAGTCAAAGTAGTTCATCCATAAACTTAGGTCGCATGTCCAAGTGCTCATGATAACTCCAAACAATTGACGCTTGAGCTTGATGAATGACTGAGTATTGCACTCCAAAGCCCCAACATGGTCATTTGATCCAAATAAATGGAACCCCCCATGTCCATAAGATATCCATATAGTTGCAAAAGATTATTTGTGGATCTGTAAGGAACACTACCATTAAAGAATATGTGAGTTGAAAACTAAGAGTCATAAAGATGTTCATTGTAGATGCAGAATTATGGTCATAAAAAAGAAGCTAAAAATAATTGTCCTCCCAACAAATGATGATTGTCTATATATCATTTCTACAAGCTTTCTCTAAATCATACTAACCATAATATATGTCACTTACATAATCCTCTTCAATGTCACTCTAAATTTCCATCCTTAGTATTGCTTCAAAGGGTTCTTGTATTTTTGTATCCAACACTCTAAATAGGGAGTGAAATTCTTTCACTTTGAGAAGCAATAATATCTATTTATGCTCTTCCTAAGCCATAACCATTACAATTACAAAAAAATCTGTGGGAGAGAGTTCTTTAATACAATTTGTATTAATGTTCATAATGGTGGGAGCTAATATATCAATGTAAGTGATCATCATTTATTTTAAATATTAGAGTTAAGCTTTTGAGGTGAGAAATTTGAAATGCCCAAAATTCCCTCAATATTGATTAGAGCTTCTATTTGACCACAATTATGAAAGTTGTGACCACATTACATTTATTGGTACTAATTTGGTTATAAAGTAGGTGAATTATCAAAAAATATATGCCCTATATGTGTGGTCATCACCGTTAAAAAATCTTAGAAGGGTTGATTTTAACTTAGTGATATCTCCACTTACGAGACTTCAATTTGAATGAATTTTTTTAAAGATAAATTCAGATATGCAATTGATTTTTTATATTTTACCCATAATGCTACATAAATTGGTCTAAGTGCTATGGTCATTTCTTTCTTGAAAATATGCCCAAGAAAGATTACCAATTGTTCACAAGATATATCTCAACAATTGCACACCAAATATTCAAGAATACAATGAGTAATCTCATTTACTTGATTTTATCAAAATACCTTTAAGGTAGAGTGACCTTTTTAATGAAGTAAGCTCCAAATACAATATAATCTACCACATTCTCTATAAGGAGAACTGCATCTTTATTTATAGCTTAGTAGAAAACTCCAACCATAGTTCCATGGTCAGTACCTAATGCATCACATTTAATGATGTCAAATTAGATTTATTACATACTAATTATCATAGTGGTTCTTATTTAATGATGAGAAAGATAGTGGACATAGTGAACTTTGAGTGACCTCCACTGCTATTATTTATGGGACCTTTGACCATCCATTACATTAGGTAAGGGGGTTCATCATCATCTAAAAACTATATGTGTTGGATTTTTTTGCCCTGAATCCCGCGAAATTTGTTTTGGTCAAATCTTGATCTTTGTTATTTAAAATTGGGTTTCACTACATATATGAACTCAACACCTTGAAAGATGATCGTGGCACTTAAATCGTGGAGAGTTCACAACCCAAACTTGTGATTCCAACAAATCCCTCCAGCAAATTAGGCTAAGAAATATGCTAAAAAACCCTCCAAAACTTGTAAAAATAAATATTACTAAAAAATCTAGCTAAATTATATATATATAAATATAAATATAAATTAATTCCATTAAAAATAAATAAAAATCTAATTATATATTGCTAAAGGTTAATATAAGAACTAATCTCTTTTTTTTTTTTTTTTTTTCATATATCTTATTTAATGTTCATTCATCACTTTTAATTTAGTAATCAAACTTTAAATACATATGGTAGTTGGCGAAAAAAATTGTACTAAAAAGTGAGATTCAACACTATCTCTTCACTATTAAAAAATAAAATAAAATACACACTTTTTGATGTATAATAAAAAATAAATGTCATAACATAAAATATAATTTGCGTTAATATTATATTATATTTTTTAAATGTATACTCTAATTAATCTAATTAATTGATAAAAAGATTTTTAAAATATTATTTTGATTAATTTAATTAAAAATTTAATATAGATTTTAAATAATAGTTTTTAAGTGTTATTTCTAGAGTGTTTCTAGTTTATTTTCTGATTTAATTTGTCTAGAATCCTACAAAAATTTATTGAAATTACAAATTTGACAAGTGAACTCTTCACAATCGAAATGCCCTAGGTTTTTTAAGGGCGTTGAATCCATGTGTACTCCAAAAAACCATCTAGTATAAAAAGCTATTTGTTTTATAAGTTAGACTACATCTTTTTTATATATTCAATATTCATATTTATTAAATATATAATTTAAATAATAATATCAAGCCATCTTCAAAATTTATTAGTGTGTGTATGTATGTATATATAGAATGTAAATTTGGTCTTTTAGACTTCTTCATAAAAATGTTATAAAATAAAATTAAAATAAAATATTTTGATTTTGAAATGAGTTATGGTTTTTGGACAAGTGGTATTGATAAGCCATGGTACTAGTTTATAGTATTATAATAAAACCTATTTACAAGTTAATAATATTCATGGTAAAATGGAGGTAAATATCCTTGATTAAGAATCTTGTTGTATTGTAAGTATTAACTTTTAATTTTTTTGAAAAGAGTTACCGTTTTTGGCCTGGGGTATTGATAAGACATGGTTTTTGGCTCATGACAAAGACTAAACTATTATGACACAAATATTTTAAAAACAATTTACAAAAAATAAAAAATTTTGACCAAAATAAAAAGCAATATAACTTGCTTTAGGTAGGTAGGTAAAAACAAGTTTTTGACCAAAATAAAAAATAATATAGCTTGCTTTAGGTAGCTAGGTATAATAATGTATTAGGTAGGTATAATAATGTATTCATATTTTGCTTTTATGTCTTCTTATGTCATATATACAATTTATTAAATTTTTAAATATTCATATATTTAATAATATTTTTTATTTTTTATTTTGTTTGTCTAGTTGTTTATGATCTTCCAGACTTGATCTGCGGCTTGAGAAATTGTGATCCAAGGGCATCTAATCTGTCAAAGTTGGAGATCGCACCTCGCGTGAGCCACAACAACCTTAAGCTAATTAAATTTTTTAGCATCTCTTTTCTCACTAGCAAAAGCACAACAACTTCTGTAAGATTTAATTCTAGGTTGCCTTGCTAATAAGACACATCCTCAACTAAATATACTAATAAAAATTAGCATTTTAATAATATTGTATTTATATAATATATATTATTTGAATTTTTAAATATTCATCCTTATATATTTTAAATAATGTCTTCAAACATCATTTCTATATTCATATATTTTAAATAATATTTTAAAACATCAATAAAATTTGTCAGCATATAATATTTATTTTAATAAACTTAAACGACATCATATAAATTTGTCCGGGTATTGATTTTATTTAATAACTTAAACGACATCATATCTCATTCAACATATATTTAACCATAAAAAACATGAAAAGATATTTATAATATTATATTATTATTATAACTGTACTTATCATTTTTTTTGAATTTTATTTTATAATTGTAATCTAGATATTTATTATTTAAGTTTATTATTAATTTTATATTTTAAAATATATTTAATTTAATATTTTGACCAGATATTATACCAATTTTATAAAAAATATATATATCACTAACTATTTTATTACAATTTCAATAAATTAATATCATTAAAAAATGAAAGTATAGTCTCTCAAAATAAGTATATTAAATAATTCAATTATATTTTCGGTATCTAAAACATAACTTATGGTAATTCTATGTAATTAACTGAATACACTTAAAAGAATTCAGTAACAACCTAATTTCATTATTAAATGTACAATACAAAAACATATCATCCTAGAACCTAAACACCATTGACATGTTTTCAGAATGAGCCAATTTATTACATTATGCCTTTGTTTCCATCTACTTTTCAATATGATCTTTTTAGAATCTTCATTTTATTAGCTTAACAGGTTTTATTATTAATTGTATTTAATAAATAATAGTTTTTCCCGTACATAATGGACAACTAAGTTAAAATTCATCAACTCATATTTCATATTATAAAAATTCACCTGTTTGCGTTCTGATTTATTTTGCACGCTGCCATTTAAATATTATATCATGTCTACGTTTCCATGTCTTGTACTATATCTCTCAATATAGTTGTTTTATTATATATATATATATATATATATTAAATTAACAATTTGTTTGCATTTTTTATTCAACAAAATAGGTAAGGGTATTTGTATTAATAAAAGTTGGAGATGGACCCAGAATGTTTACATCAATATTTTGAGACAAAAAACTGGCCTTCAACATAATAAACAAAATGTTTATTGTCACTTGGGATGAAAAACCATTTTAGATAAAAGAGATGTCCACTATAAACTCTATATAAAGATACCAGAAGAAACCAAAATTTGCAGACTAACATATTGACACAAGAGTTTTAGCATTGATAAACATCAGTTGGTCAAAATTATACCTCCAAAATGAGGCACAAACTTCAACACATGCCACGACTAGTCACTTTGGACCCCATGGGATGGCAAGTTCTCTTTCTTTCTACAAGAGCACCTGAGCTAGAACCTTCAGTCGCCAGCATCTCTGTTGAATTGTTGGAGACTTCTAGCGCAACTACATGATCATTGAGTGAACAAACCTCCTCTTGCAACCCTTCCAATGAATTCTCCATGTTGACATGGTGATTTAGCAACCCGGTCTCTATAAAAAGTTGGAATGAGCACCTTTGTCTCTCAACCATATCTTCTAGTTTTTGAATTGAAGCTAGCATTTCTTGCGCTGCTTCCAATAGTCTGTCAAGCACTATAGTTGCATTGAGATTCTCCAGAGGACCAAAATTACTTCCCATCCTGAGACAAGGGCCTAGATCCCTACTGTCAAACACAATGGAATTCACTCCCCCAATTTCTAAAACTAGGTGAGGCAATTGTGTAAGATGGGGGACCAAAAAGTTTGATATATAAATGAGAACAAGGCCTTGCCACGAGGCAACCTGCAGCAAATAAATCAAGATATTCACAATAACCTCGCCAAGACAAGAAATCAACGACGAAGAGGTAACATAGGACAGGAGAATTAATTCCATTTTCTTGCATAGAACACTGGACACCATTCCGGGAGTAGATTAAATATACATGATCACCGAGAAGGGAGATTTCCAGAATAGGATGCCACTTGAACAAAAAATTTTGACATCGAGAATGATCAATGCAAATATGAGGCAGAAAAAGGGGGAGGGCCGACCATACCTCAATTTGGATAATTTGGGCCCAGATTTCCACTTTGAATCATATATGATTACTCCTCGAAAAATCAATCAAATTCTGTAGATGGAGAGAAAAAAGGGAAGGTCTCTCCCAGATTATCAAATGAAATCTTGATGGACCCAACATTTTTAAGGAATCAAAGAGAAGCCTAATCTGTGATTCAAATTGATTACACCTAAGTTCATAGTGGAGCTTTTTTTAGATAGCCCGCTAGCCAGCTAGCCCGCTAGCCAGCTAGCCACCGACTTCAAGTGTCTATACACGTGAAATAATTTCATTTGTTTGAACTGAGAGGTTGAAGCGAGGATCCTTTGACTTAATGACGAGGACTCAAAGCTAATGACCTTCTTGGCTTTGGTTAATTGATGGATGACAAACATAGAATCACCAAAAATAATTATATTAGGAATTTTGAGAATCACCAAGCAAATTAGGAGATAATTCCTTCATTGGGGCCAAGGATGACCCCTCTCGACCCTGCCTCAAACAACCACTTGTTTTCATTTTGATTGATTCATATGATATCATTCTTTTCTATGAAATTTGAGGGTTGTCTACATTTTGATTTATGTTTTATTTTTGGAACCATTTTGAAAATTGTATAATATGAGAAGATAAAATTTATGATGATTAGGAACCCATTAAACAATTTATGCTGTTAAAAAAATGTAGAATCTTGTAACAAAATTATTATTATTATTTTTATTTTAATAATCTACGTTACTTCTGTATAACTAGTGTACAAAAATGTTAGATGCAGGGTGAGGTGTGTTTTGATACAAAAGAAAAAAAACTAGGTCAAACATAGTTACCAATTAGTAAAAGATCAAGTTTGAGATTATATCTAAGTACGTTCAATATTAAATAAATGTTATTGACAAATAAACATTAAGGAGTATTTATATATTTAAAAACAAATTAAAGAAATGTTATTCTTTTTCCACCATGATGAATTGGTAATTTGTTCAAGTAATATGGGCGAGGCCCAATATCAAATCTATTGGCTTCCACTATAACACCAAGAGTACATCCAAAAATCTGTAAGCTAGATATACCAAGAATTTATGACCTAGCAAGAGTCGAGACTCCACGAGGGTGTGCGAGCCTACACCTAAAGCCTTATCACAATGGGTCAAAGATATCCTCCCATGGGATTTGAAATCAGGTGGAGGGGTTAACATTCCATTGTACCAAGCACTTGGTAATCCCACGAGGAGACTAAGAATTATAATGATTAGGAACGAAAACAACAATGGAATTAGGGCACCTTATCTTCAGTGCCAAGCTAGGAGGATGAGCCAACTTTATCTTCACACATTTTGACTTTTTCTCTCTTAAAGTTTGTTCGAGATACTCATCGATTAAGATTGGATTAGTGTTGGTGCATGGATGCCCTGAACAAACATTCACCTTAGCCATGATGTCATCCTCATCACCATAATCATCTAAGGCCTAAAAGCTCAAGCCATACACCAACCTACACATGATATTGAAATTTGCATCTAGCCACCTTAATTTTTCATCTACTTCATATTTCTTTTCTAGAGGCCTCCCAATGGTTAATGTAACAAATATTTTAGCCATCCAATAACATTCTATTACATGAAACAACTCGGTATCCTTTGTTCTAGGTGGACACGAGTTCAAAGCCCAACGTCTAAACTCTTCTTGGACCTTTTGTATTGGAGTTTGTTGGCGGAGCTACTAATCTTGGAGGACCAACTTATTTACATGTTGTCTAGATTTTAGTATCTAGAGCATCATGTTCGGAACAAGAGTTTCCTATGGGTTGGTAAATGAGATTGGATACCATGGGATAAGATGTGCCCTTGTGCTTGGTTCCCCCATGTTTGTGACTAAGGGGTCAATGGACATGGTCATTGAGGGTAGAGGTTGGACGAGAATCAAAAGGGTTTGAGGGGCGATGAATGGTCATAGGGAGATAGAGAGGAACTGAGGGTCAAAATTATGATGAATGGAGGAGTAGGGGAGTGTTGACGATGCTGGAAATCCATCAACCAAGGAGATCTCCTCAATATGAAGTCCCAATCAAATCTCACACTGTTTGGTGTAGGAGTCCCATTCGATGTAAGGGCCTAGTCACCAAATCCTTAAATATCTTCCTTGGCTCTAGTTGTCAGCACACGAGAGTGATGCAATGACGTCTTTGAAAAGAAAGGGAGGTGTGCCTAGTGAGTGTGCAGTGCAACTATGTCGAGGTTCTCTATGACATAGAGGGAGATAAAAGTGAGCCTCTAAGTGAGAGGTATTAATACCATCCAAGATGATCGATGTGGATGTTGGTGGCCACCTGCCTATTCCAATTTGACCCCCACCACTGTCTCTTTCAATTTTTTAGTTTCCTTAATTGTAGCATAATATACTATTTTTGGCAGTTTTTTCGGGTCCTGAATGTCCAAAGCCGTTTTGAGGCCCTAATCAATGGTTTTTGGGAAAACTGAGGCAAACACACACAAAAGTTGTAGTCCTCGGATATATCTTTCTAACGAGGTATTGTGTGTGTCAAACAAAGATCGTATACTAAAGTGATGACCCCAGGAAGTTGATGTACCAGTTTACCTAAACGAGGCCCATGGTTTTGGCGCTTCATCTCCTGGGGTTAGGTTTTTGGATGTTTATGGTTTTCCATTGTTTCTCAATAATAAATAGACCTTCAAGCCTCATTGTAGCACATTTCATAGGCATGTATCCGCCACATCTCTTCTTAGAGAATAGCTACCATCGCCTGTGCTAGTTTATTTCCATTCTGTATGTAAGCATATTTCAGTATTTGATATTAATAAAATGAACTGTTACTTCTGTTGCATCTCTATATTTATGGTTATATATGTGATTTATGGCATTCCTATTTATGTTCGTATCAGTGGTATTAGAGCGGTCTTCTCTTTCTTTGTTTTTCTTTGCATGTCCCCAACGAGGTCGGGATATAAGGAGTTAGGGCTCGAACTGATCGAACCTTTGCAAGACTAGCCTCGAAAATCCCAACGACCTTCCACGGAGGAAGAGAAGAAATGAGGGGGTGAAAGATCCTTTCAAAACCTTGCTCGAAGAAGCCCTTGAGCAATAGAGGAACACGATGATGGACAACGTTGCCCAGACCCTTCAGCAGCTACCCAAAAGTGACACATCTTCTTCCAACAGCTACTCTGGAAGCGCCACTCCCTTTAAGGTACAAGTTAACTTTGAAATCCCCATATTTGAAGGTCGGATAGATGCAGATGCTGTAGATAAATGGTTAAATATGCTAGAAGGATATTTTTCTGTTCATGATTTTTCCAGCTGGGAAAATAACAGCCATTATAACACATTCTCAACAATATAAGCACTAAAATAACTGAAATAGTTCAACTATCTTAGTACATGTGAAAGTAAACATGAAATACAAATGTCCACAAAATAGTCTTACAAACATTCATAGGTCATGCATGAAGAACATGCTGGCCTAAAAAAGCTTTTGTTATTAAGCAAAATTTCCAAGACACATATTTACATTATACATCACTAGCCCTAGTAATGGGACATTGGAGCCACTCCTTTCTCCTCAAAGAACTAGTTGATCTCTCTAATGCCTTGCGGGAGGAGCCAAGGTGAAAAGTCCTTTTATCATACAATGAGGGGGTATATATAACCAAGGGGTTATGCTTCCCCCTTGTGACTATTTGACTACCCTCATGAGCGTTCAATTTCCTATGAATTTTCAACTTACATGACTCTTCATATTCATGTGTGTCCTTTGGACTTCCACTTTACAATACATTTGATTACAATATACATGGTCCACACTAGTGATGTGGCATATGACAACTCGTAACATGACTTGACATGAAACTGTTGACATGGACTGGCTTGATAACATGGCAATTTCAAGTCACTGTTGCTGCTGAGTGCTAGTTGTGTTCTTGGATATGCTTTCTCTTCTCCTCTTCATGGTTTGGTGACAAAAATCTTCAATGATATCAAGTCCTGTGTTGTGGTCGTGAGTTGGTGTCCCTTTGCTTTACCTTAATGGATAAGTCTGCATCCTCAGCTACAAGAATGTCCTTTGCATGTCTTCCACCTTCATCTCGTTCTTCATCATCCCACCAGGTTCATGTATCTATAATTCACTCATGATGAGCTGAAAACCTCCTAGCATAAGATGGTTCATTCATCTTCAAAGATGGAGCCGGAATTGAGTTGTAGGTTAGAGAGAGGCTCAGTGACTATGCATTGCACATTCCCAACAGTTAGGGTTGAGGCTTTAGGCTTGGAACTGTGCAATGTGAAGCTTAGGCTGGGCTGAGGGACAATCTCTGCGCAGTTTTGAGAGACAGTGAGTTCGACTAAAGGAGGGGCCACTATGGAAGATTTCTATGCAATTCTGGAGAGGAAGGTTGACTAAATTCTACACAGTTATGGGAGACAATGGGTCAAGATGAGGTGAGGACCATTGGGGGCAGCTTCTGCACAATTTTGGAAGGGAAGGATAATTGATTAGATTGCATAGTTTTGGAAGGGAAGACTGGTCTTGGGCTCAGGAATTACACAGTGCAGTAGTCC
Source organism: Pinus taeda (assembly GCA_000404065.3). Lineage (NCBI taxonomy): Eukaryota > Viridiplantae > Streptophyta > Pinopsida > Pinales > Pinaceae > Pinus > Pinus taeda. The sequence continues at coordinate 70,975 of APFE031511749.1, read as the reverse complement.
TGGGGGACAAGAAATGAGCATTGCATAGATCCAAGGATCAAGGTCACAACTTGTTAACTGGAAATGCACAATGTGCAATCTAGGTAGGCTAGGTGAAGCCAAGTTGAAGGCTTGGGAAGCTTCTTCGAAAAATGCTAAGTGCTAGAATAGTGAAACTAAAAAGTGAAGTGATGGAGCTTAGACTGTGTCCTAACACTTAGAGTACTTGACAACTCAACAACATTGATCACCCATGACACATGAAAAACACTTTCACTTATGTGTGATCACTTTATGACCAACTACGACAAGTGTGACACCTAAGATAGAATTTATGACAACCATGATGACACTTATGCAACAACGCTCAAAACTTTGTGAATGAGTGTGACATGTGTTTACATGGTTAGGAAAACTCATAAAAAAGGATGAGCCCTTGGAACCACCAGAATGATCTTATGCATAAAGTGCTACAACCAACATGCAAAAGATGCCATATTTCCTATCTTGCGAAAGGTAGAGAAACACTTAGTGGAAACACATGGAATAACTTTTGGTGTTTGTGACCATACATGCCATTGAAGACATAATGATATGACAATGATAAGTTGTCCTTCATACTACATTAAGAGGTGCATTTAAACTTCATGATCCACAGTAGGCTCAAAAATTCAAGATTAGGCCAAAATTTTGGTGGGTGTTGCAACCGCTACAACACTTGACAACACACTAGTAGAAGCCAACTTCTCTATTTTGGTTAAACCCTTCCTTGTAGGGCTTGGGTTCTTCAGGGAGTATTGATTCATTATGCAGATTGCCTTGGCCCTTTCCACTTAGCCCATGACTAGACATGGTCCCCTCTATACCTTATTGGTTGAACACAACATAAGATTCAACATAATCACAATGTTTTGAGTTGGGAAGGGTAGTGTAGCTCGCGAGCTTAAGATTTCCAGAGTATAATTTTTCATCTTTGGTGTTGCTCTGCTGCCAACTAGCCTAGACAGTAGCTTGACAGAGTCACAAATGAACACAAACATTGCTCTGCTACCAACGAGCCTGGACAATACCTTGGCAGTTGCTCGATTCACCTCTCTACACAGGAATCCTTTCTCTTATTTCACCTTTATTTATTTATTTTAAGAGAATTGTGCATTGGCACTTATTTATTTTGGGGCAAAAAAGGGATCCTGACTTATTGAGATCAAAATAATTTGTTCCTTAAGAGAAACATATAGAGACCTCTAATTTAGGTTTTCTCATTTAGATTTTCCCCTCCTTCATTTCTACTACTTGGATAAGCTTGAGAACACCAAAGCAGAAAAAATTGAGAATAGGCATGAGGTTTTTGGACTAGACGTGGGTTCATGGTTGGACCAAAACTTTCCTTATGGACGTATCGTATTTTCTGTCAGAACTTCATTAGCCAAAAGATGTAGCTAACACAAGGAGGACAGAACGATGGCTAGCCAAATGCTGAAGTGTCACAAGACTCTTTATAGTTCGGCCACACACATACTAAAAAGACAAAATAGATCCAGGCAGAACACTTATTCACATGATGAAAACAAAAGGAAAAACTCAACAAGAAATAAAAACAAGATGAAAAGAAAGAAAACATACAACAAGGAAACATAACCAGAAGACAAAAATGGCTAAAGCAAACATGATGTAGAATCAAAATAAGAAAATGGGGATAGAACATAGGGAATGAGTGAAGAATGATTGCAAGAAAGGGGAAACTAAGATGCAACTAATCCTACTCCTAACCTAACAGCTAGAAGGCCAGGTCACTTATAATGAAATTTCCAATGAAGCCACCATAGTCGTTCTCGACTCGCATCCACAAAGCTATGAAGAATTAAAATAGACTAAAAGTGATGTTTAAAAAAAGATATAAGAACTTGAAAAACTTGCACAAGAAAAGGAAGGTCTTGCATGTGGGCAGAAAGGTGTGTCACAACCACTACTTTCATCCAATCCACATGCTTAGCTTTTCGATGAATACCATTTGTCAACAAACCTTATAAGATTCTTGTGGACATGTCTTCATATACACCAATCCCTTTAGCAAGCATGAGGAAATATTGAAACTTGTTGTTTGCTACAGATCTTGCTAGGTAAGATCGTTCCATCTATTTAGTGGTTGGATCGTAAAATTCATAATGGCCCTCTTGAAAACCCCGCAATCTTGAAAAACATGCATTTTCAATTAGAGGAGTGGGATCATGATGGGAATATTGTGAGGAAAAATAATTATGAATATACTCAGCATTCATGCCAAGGAGGCGAGGACCTGCCAAAACCATCAACAAAGGTTGAAGTACCTCACTTGCTTGACAAAAATATGAATAAAGAGATGTTGAACAATGAAGATCAAGGGGTTTGAAACAAATGTCGTTGGATGCACTGATGGGAAAATGATAAGCTGAATGACAGTCACCAAAGGTAGAAAAATGATCAGATGAGCTGATTAAAGCATCAGATTCCTAGTTTGCAATAAATGAGGAAAAATCAATTTGAACAGTATTGCGAATGCTCTAAACAATTGAACCAAGTTCCTTGCGAGCCAAATGTGACAGACCATTTTCCTGCAACTGGTGAAAAATTATACAAGCATTGTAGTCATCAACAAAGTTTAAAAAGGATGCCAATACCACAAATACATGATACAAGTCGGGACATGTTAAATGGAGAAGAACTTGATTCATGTGACGACTTGTGCATTCATTATCACTTAAGAGGATTTCTGGTACGATGAGAGGATAAATTTGCAAGAAGACCCAGGAGCTTACCATTAAGGGATACATTTGATAAGTATGATTCATTTGGGAAAATATAGTCCTTGGAATGGACAACTTTACAATTCCATGACTCTATGAGAGATGAACATTCCGAACCTGAGTTTAATGCGAGAGATTTGCATGAAGATGAATGAACTGTAACAGATTCTTGAATTTGGTTAGAAGTGAAATCTTGAAAATTTGAAAGGTCACACTCAAAATACCAAACATTTTTCACAAGGAAATTTACATCGAGTGAAACCATGCAAAGAGATGGATTGTACGAGAGAAACCATATCTGACATAGTTCAGGGGGTGACCAGACCCGCGAGGTCCTAACATAACCATCAATAGAATTTGAAGTGCCTCGACTCCTTGGAAGGTCCTGAACTTCCCAAGATTGTAAAATCACATTTTGAAGCTTGAACCAGATTATGCATGATTTGAGAATAACTGCCATTGCTAGTTTGAGTGAGGCCATTGTTTATTGGATAACAACCACCTTTATCACAGATTTTACTGGATTTTTCAACTTCAACAACTAGATTTCTCAAATTGGAGGACTCTTCTGATTATAAATTCAAAGATAAATGAATCGGTGAGATCTCATGAGAAAGCTAATTTGAAGAGTTGTCCTCATGCAGAAAGAGATGATGAGGGGTGGGAAGGGTTCTCTATGATTTGAATGTTTTCAATTTCATCGTGGACAACCTCACCACATTGTGTCCATCGAGGGGATAACTCGTCGGGTGAAGAAATTGAAGAGCATGAGGTATCTCCGTCACAAGTAGATGTATTGCCAACGATAGGACACAATGGATAGTGAGGTGAAGAGGAAGTTTCGATATGAACATCTTCTTTGATTGAAGCAGATTCTAGATCTAAATTAAAATCTTCATGAGAAACTAAAAGGACATATGATGTGTGTGGGCATTCATCACGGAATACAGAAATAGAGTTATCATCATTGGAATGATCACTGCCTAAGGTTAGGGGTTGATTTAAAGAATTGATTCCTTTGGATTTTCTACTGAGATTATCAGATTGAGAATCATTCAATAATGGCAATGCAATATATTGACATGGTACATTCTGAGAAAGAGAGGAAATTTTGAAAGTATCTTCACCTTTCTGCTCCTCTAGCAGTGTAATGTGACTACTTTATACTTGATTGCAATTTGATCCAACAACTTGAGAATTAAGAGAATGTGAAGAACCAGTTGGTGGAGTAGGTCGATAAGGCGAGTCCTGGTACAAAGAGTGATGATATGTAGATGATAGAGGATAACATAAATCTGGATTAGCTTTGAGACTAGAGTTGTGAATAGTGACAACATCTTGTGAAATAGAGGATTCAGTCATTGTTATAGGCTGCCATTTTGGACTTTCCTCCATTGAATTTGAATCATGCAAAGCGGAATAAGAATAAGAAGATGGACTGTAGATTTGATTCACAGATTTCCCAATTTTGCAACTGTCGTAAGGAGGCACCCACATCAGAACTGGAAAGGGAGGAGGACAAAGGAAAAAAGGGGCATCAAGCTCCTCCTTTGAAATTTGAATTGCCTCATGATTCAAAAGAGTTGGGGAAGTAGAAAAATTAGGAGTTTCAGGTTCACTGTATGAAGAGACAAGAACCAAGCACTCAAACTCTTGTTGCAAGAAATCCCAGTTCATATGTTTTTTAGGAAGTTCATAACAAAGGTGAAAGAATCGATTAGAAAAATCCTCAACTGATTCATTAGGCTTCATTCTTAAAAGATTGATTCTTCCACAAACATATCGATAGTTATACTTAACAAAGGCTTTATGAAGCTTCTTGGCAAGCTAGTCGAATGAATGGATAGAAGCAGTGGGTATTGTGTGACACCATCGATTAACACGACCTTCAAATGTGAGGGTGAGTAATCTAGCCATGACAACTTTGGAACATATTTTGTGAGAAAGACAAAGACGTACAACTTGAAACATATGTTCATGAAATGTTGATTCATCCTCACCATCGAACTTAAATCTAGACAGGTATTGAATAACTTCTGCAGGAATGGTATAATTAATCTCTTTAGAAAAACATCTCTGGATTATGATTTGGGGAAGAGCCATTTTAAACAAGAGATTAAAACCAGATTCAAAGGGCACAACCTATTTTTTGGCCCTCCTTCTAGTGCCATTTTTTTTACAGTACTGGAAATCCGTCAACCAAGGGGATCTCCCCGATATGAAGCCATAGTCAGACCTCACACTGTTTTGTGTGGGAGTCCCATTAGTATAAAGGCCTAGTTTCCAAATCCTTAAAGATCTGCCTTGGCTCTAGATGTCATCATATGAGAGTGATTTAATGGTGTCTGCAAAAAGAAAGAGAGGTGTGACTGGTGAGTGTGCTGTGCAACTATGTCATGGTTCTTCTAGTACAGAGGAGGAGATAAAAGTGAGCCTCTAAGTGAGAGGTAATAGTACCACCCAGGAAAAACACACATGAACCAGAAAGACCTATCCAACATCCGACAAAATAGTCCATATCAGATGCGACAATCATTACAACCAAAAAATAAGGAAAGATTTTTCTCACATCCAGCGAAATAGTCCACAACGGATGAAGCGGTCGTTATAACCCATGAAAAAGGAAACATCTATCTAGTATCACGTGGAATAGTCCACAAGGATGAGACAACAATAAAAACCATTACAGAGCATTCTCAACAAGATAAGAAAAAAAATAGCTAAAATAGTTCAACTATCCTAGTACATGTGAAAGCAAACATGAAATACAAACATCCACATAATAGTCTTACAAACATTCATAGTTCATGCATGAAGAATGTGCTGGATTGAAATGGATTTTTGTTATTAAGAAAAAGTTCCAAGACACATATTTACATTGTACATCACTAACCCTAGTAGTGTGACATTGAAGCCACTCCTTGCTACTCAAAGAAGTAGCTGATATATTTAATGCCTTGCGGGAGGAGCCAAGGTGAAAATTCCTTTTCTTATACAATGAGGGGGTATATATAACCAAGGGGTGATGCTTCCCCCTTGTGAATCTTTGACTACCATCATGATTGTTCAACTTCCTACGACTTTTCAACTTACACGACTCTTCATATTCATGTGTATCCTTTGGACTTCCACTTTACAATACATTTGATTACAATATACATGGTCCATGCTAGTGATGTGCCATATGAAACTCATGACATGACTTGACATGACATTGCTGACATGGACTATCTTGATGACATGGCAATGTCAAGTCACTATTGTTGCTAAGAGCTAGATGTGTTCTTGGATATTCTTTCACTTCTCCTCCTCATGGTTTGGTGATGGGAATCTTCAATGATCTCAAGTCTTGGGTTGTGGTCACGAGTTGGTTTCCCTTTGCTTTGCCTTGATGGATCAATCTGCATGCTCAACTACAAGAATGTCCTTTGCATATTTTCCACCTTCATTTCATTCTTCATCATCCCTCTAGGTTATTGTATCTACAGTTCACTCAATATGAGATGCCATCAGCATGAAAACCTCCTAGCCTAACATGGTGCCTTAAACTTCAAAGATTGAGCCAAAATTAAGTTGTAGGTTGGAGATAGAGGCTCAGTGATAATGCATTGTGCAGTCCCAATAGTTAAGGTTGAGGCTTTAGGTCTGGAACTATGCAATGCACAGTTCAGGTTGGGTTGAGGGACAGTCTCTGTGCAATTTTAAGAGATAGTGAGTCCAATTGAAGGACGACACACTATGGAAGATTTCTACATAGTTCTGGAGAGGAAGGTTGAATATGATTTCTACACAGTTCTGGGAGATAATGGGTCAAGAAGAGGGGAGGAACATTGAGGACAAATTCTACATAGTTTTGGATGGCAATAATGACTAATTAGATTTCACAGTTTTGGAAGGGAAGACTGGTCTTGGGCTCAAGAACTGAGCAGTGTAGCTGTCCTGGGGGATAGGAACTACACATTGCATAGATCCAAAGATCAAGGTCACAACTTGATGACTGAAAGTGCAATGCATAATCTAGGCAAGTTGGGTGAAGCCAAGTTGAAGGGTTGGGAATCTTCTTCGAAAAAGGCTAAGTGTTGGACCAATGAAACTGCCAGGTGAATTGATGGAGCTTAGAATGTGTCCTAACCTTAGATTACTTGACAAATCAACAACTGTAACACCCTCCTCCCACATCCACCTAAGTAACTATGCCACTCGGGATAAAAATGAGAAGAGAGGCTACTATGATCAAATTCGACCTCCTATGTGACCTTAAGGAAGTGGAATCAATGGAACATCACACACAGTCATCCAACATCATCAACAAAACCCTCAGGAGACAAGTCAACCACTCAGACAACCTGTCCTTGGGTTCCACTTTTGTTCTGGACCTTAGAGGCCATAGTTTCTCTCATGCTATGGGCAAGGGAGCAACCAAAGACCTAAATTCGCCCTCATAGGCCTGCATGCCAGTGATTGCGGACCAAAATTTCCAGTTTTGTGCCATCAAGCTCGAGATTTAAGCCACCTTTTTAGGCCTAGAGGCCAAGCCACTGCTAAGAATGGAATGAAAGCTTGAAATCAAGAAACGTACAATGAAATAATGAAGCAAAAGCAATAAACTAAGCAATACCTTAACCATACCCCTACTAGTGATGACATACATTTCGTCAAACATATCATCGACATGTAGCCTACATATATAAACAACAGAATTAAGTGTAGGGATCTCATTATTTGAGAATCACTATAAACCATTGTTCCCTCATGTCATTTGCTGGATATTCATATATTAGGTCATAGACACATTATCCATATATACAAGTAAAAACATGTTGAGAGCGATACATAGTTGTTGTCATAAAATGTGCATATAACCAGCATAATAGGAGTAGAAATAAAATAAACATATCATCCATAAAAATCCATATATAGATCAATACATTTACACATGAAAATCAAGGAAATTAATTTCTGATTAATGAATACAATGAACCAATTGGTGATATGACTACCAGGTTCCACCCGACCATAGATTGACTGAGCCAAGTCTCTCTTTAGCCAATCAACCCCGTGCCATATTCCAAACATGAATGTGGGACTCATAGAACACATCAAAGACACTAATCATTTTGTATGTCACCAGAGTTGTTTACCTACACAATGAGTAATTTGAGTGCCTCCTAGTATCTTAGGCTCTATCGTGCATCCGCAGTCTGATCTAGGGATCACTAGGCCCTACATTGAGACATACTCTCCAGGATTTACTTTGCATTCCATCTCGAAATCACTAGGCCCAATGGAGAGAAGATTCACCTCTTGGCTTTACCGTATACCCCACCATTCATCGGCAAGGATTCTCAAGCCCACCGAGGCACACAATCTAGCTTTACCGCAACCCACAGTATAGTTTAGGGGTTACTAGGCCAGTGGCTTCGTGCATCCTTAGTCTGATTTAGGGACCACTACACCATGTGTTTGTCAATTTGGAGATGCACCCCACTCAGCTTCAAATCCAATCCAATCATCCCACATAAATTGAATGAGAGAACCCATCTCATCAAAGTTATCCAGAAATGGCAAGGCTAGGCTAAAAATACTGTCACACTTGGAAAAACCCATGCCATGGTAGAAAATAAACACATGCAATCCCATGCATGCTAAATATATCAAGGAAAATACATATGCAATTCGATACCTACAATGAAGCCTGTTGTAGCTTCTTGATCCTGCCTTTCCTTGCTTGATCTTTGATTCCTCTTGCCTTCTTTGTCTTTCTTGCTCCAATGCCAAAATTCTCCAAGAAAAGTCTAAGTGTCCAATGGTATGAGAGAGAGAGAATAATGAAAGAGCTCCAAAGCTAAATGGAAAAAAGGTTACCAACTGATCCTCATAAGCCTTTTTTATGAATGCGGTCTCTATTTTCTTCATTTTCCATTATTTTCCTCCTCACATGCAACATATGACCTTTCACCTCCTTTTTCTCCTAATTTCGATTATTTTCATAAATAATTGTGCCAAAAATTCCATTTTGCCTTTCCAAAGCCTTATCCATTGCCTTTTCCAATTTCATTAGCCATAAACAACCAAATGAACACCCCCTAGGATGTCTTGCCCTTCAGGTTGGAATACGTGTCCCATTCATCTGTGGTTATTGTTTTTAACTTTTATTACATGGAATTTTCTCCAGGGATGTTACAAAACCCTCCCCATTGGGGGACACCATCCTCAATGTTCAATCACACATCTACCTCAACAACCTGTTCAAAGAAGACATACTTCTTATGGATCTTTATAACACAACTCAATGCAGTATTTACAATGAAATATCTTCTCAAGAGAAGAACATCATGGCAACATGACAACATACCACATAGTGGAGCTTTATAACACAACTCGTTATGGTATTTACAATGATTATCCTGCTGAGTGCCAATCCACATGACATCATAACATCATGATAGCTTAAAAACATGATATCATAATAACATGATAACATAACCATAATGACATGACACCCATACAACATAGTGGAGCTTTATAATGCAACTCATTACGGTATTTACATCCATACACATGGATACATATAGAAACATCAACATAAATATAGATAGCAAAACATATGCAAAATCATATACCAAAACATATATCAAACATATATTAGTCATCATATCTAAGCACATATCAAAACATCATATAGCATATATGAAACCATCGTAAAGAATATATTGAACCACCATAAAGCATATACCAAACCACCATAAGAAAATACCGAACCATCATAAGCCAATACCAACCACCATAAGCAAATACCAAACCACTATAAGAAAATACCAAACCACCATAAGAAAATACCAAACCACCATGTCAAGTTTCTTTGCCTCAACCAATAAACAAGGAAGGATACATGGCCGCATCTGATCCACGATCTCCCATGTAGCTTAATTGGGCCCAAAGTGCTTCCATTGCACTTTAAATTGCTCGATTTCTTAGTTCTAGAGCATGAGCATTTTTTTTTTTTGTAATATACATTGAGGCTCCGGTTAGAATTCTCCATCTAGTTCCACCTGCAATACATACCAGTCAGTTACATGATCAACATCCTTAACATACTTCTTAAGAAAAAATACATGGAAAACATCGTGGACTTTCACTGCAGGAGGTAGGAAAAGTCGATAGGCTACTCACCCAATCCTCTCAATGATATTGAAGTGTCCACAAAATTGTGGTCCCAACTTTACACATGATCCAACTATAAGGATCTCTTCTTCATTTTGATGTGAAAGTACACTTGTTCCCCAACCTATAACTCCTTGAACAACCTGTTACTATCTACATAAATCTTCTTCCTATCTTGTGCTACCTTGAGATTATTCTTGATCAACTGCGTCTCCTATTCCATGTCTGCCAACATATCTAGTCCAATCAATATGCTAGTAATTATATCACTCCAACTAATGGGAGTGTTACAACTCTGTCGATACAACCCCTCAAAAGGACTCATCCTGAATGACTCCTGATAATCGTTGTTGTATGCGAACTGTACCAAAGGAAGATACTATTCCCACTTCCACTGTTGATGCATCACATACATCCTCAACATGTCCTCCATTATCCTGTTGACCCTCTCTATCTTTCCATCTGTCTGTGGATGATAAGTTGTGGTGAAGGCCAACTCTATGCCCAAATCTGCAAATACTCCTTCCAAAACTTGGAATTGAACTTTTCATCCCTGTCTGACACAATATTCTTCGAAACACCATGTAGTCTAACCACATCTCTGATGGACACCAGTGCCACATCACTAGCTGAGAACATAGACTTCACCAGAATGAAGTGTGCAACCTTTGTCAACATGTCCACAATAACCATGATGGAATCATGTTGTCTCATTGTCTTTGGCAACCCTATGATGAAGTCCATGGAAATGACCTCCCATTTCCATTATGGAATTGAAATCAGCTGTAGTAGTCCACATGGATGTTTACACTATGCCTTCACTTGCTAACAATCAAAGCATCTAGCCACAAACTTTGCTACATCCCTCTTCAAATTCATCCAATAATAATACCTCTTCATCGCTGTCAGTGTCTTTTGATAGTCTGGGTGACCTGAATATGGTTTCACATGAAATTACCTCAAGCTCACCTTCTTGAACTCACTTCTATCCGATACATATATCTTGTCTCAGAACTTGACCAATCCCTCTAATGTAAGACAATAGTCCATACCCTGTGCACCTGCACCTATCCTTGTACCTGTACTATCACATGGACCTGTACCACTACATGTACCTGTACCTATACCATGACCTGTACCTATACTATCACCCTGTTGCAACCTATGCACAATCTCCATATACTTGACATCATGTCGTCCTGCCTGCAAGATCCTATCCTGTAAGTCCATCCCATAGGAGCTCACGGCTACCAAGTGATGTACTTGTACCCGTTTGTTGAGAGCATCTACCACCCTATTCTCTTTACATTTTTATGTACTTGGTCTCGAAATCAAACTCGCCGATCATGCCCAACCATCTAGCCTACCTGATTTTCAGATTTGGTTGGTCAAACAAATACCTCAACCCAATGTGATCACTCATAAGAAAAAACCACCTGCCAAGAAGATAGTGCCTCCACATCTTCAGTGCATGTATAATCACTGCTAACTCAAGATCATGTGTCGGGTAGTTTTGCTCATGCTTGTTTAGTTTTCGGGACTCATAACATACCACCTATCTATCCTGCATAAGGACTCCACCAACCCCTCTCTTGTAAGCATCTATGCATACCACAAACTCTGTCCAGATCAACAATCTGTAGTACTGGTGCATGGTCAACAACCACTTAAGCTACTCAAAGATAACTTCACACTCCTTTGTCCATTCAAAATTCTTACCTTTCCTTTGCAATGATGTAATGGGATAAGAAATCTATGAGAAGTTCTTGATGAACCTCCTATAATAGCTTGCTAGACCCATGAAATATCTTATCTCATCCACACTCTTAGGATCTACCCACTCCATGATGGCCCTTATCTTCTCTGGATCTACATTAATGCCCTGCTTAGAGACCACATTCCCCAAGTAGTGTACCTCAGTATAAAATAAGCTACACTTGTTGAGCTTAGCGTAAAACTGATTCTCTCTCAACAACCTCAATATTGCTACTAAGTGATCAACACGCTCTTCCTCATTTTTAGAATACAATAATATATCATCAATGAACACAATAACAAACTTATCCAAATATGGATGCAACACACTATTCATCAAACACATAAATGTGGTTGGAGCATTAGTTAAGCCAAATGGAACAACAACAAACTCATAATTCCCATACCTGGTCCTGAACGCAGTCTTGTAAATTTCCTCCTCTTTGATGCGTACCTGATGATATCCAGATCTCAAGTCAATCTGCGAGAACATTGTTGCTCCCCTCAGTTGATCAAACAAGTCATCAATCCTCAGCAAAGGGTACCTGTTCTTGATAGTCACTTCGTTCAAATCCCTATAATAAATGCATAATATGAGAGTACCATCTTTCTTCTTCATAAACAATACCAATGCGCCCCATGGTGATACACTTGGCCTAATGTATCCCTTATCCAAAATTTTGTTCAATTGCAATTCTAGCTCAACCAACTCAAGTGTGCCCATCCTATAAGGTGCTTTCAATGCTGGAGATGCCCCTAGCACTGATTCGATAAAACATTCTACCTCCCTGTGAGGTGGAAACTCTGTAATGTCCTCAGGGAATACATCATGAAACTGTTGCAACACTGGATATTTGTTCAACACATTTGCATCCTCAACCTCCTTACCCTTATCACTAGAAATGTGTACTGCACATAGCTTGCACCCTTTCCCATGGCTACGCTTGGCTTGCATAGCTGTCACCATCCTATTTGATGTGGCTTTCTTCTTACCTTGCAATATTCTTGGTTCTCAATTGTCAATAACACACTCAATAGCTTTGTCATAGCAGTCAACCTTGTTTCTATGGAGATACAACTAGTCCATGCCCAACAACATACTGTATGATCCCAACGGTAACACATTAAAATGTTCTTCTTTAGGCATACCTTTTAAATCAAATGTGTAACATCTTACCCAATGATGCACTCACTTCTTTGTACCTGTAGCCAACTGCACTAACCAAGACTATGCATGCAATTCCTTATTCAAAAAACACTTATCAACCAAGTTAGGACTAACATAACTATAATTAGATCCAGGGTCAATAAAAATAGAAATAAATTGATCATAGAGCTTACAGTCCATCTCAACGATAAATGCTTGGTGTTCTGCTTGCTCGTTGTCCATTGCTACATAGATACGTGGAATACTCTAATCAACATCCCCAACATTCTATGCCTCCTATGCACTATATATCTTAGGCCTTCCACCCTGATGCTATAGACAATCTCTCCTAAGGTGCTCTTCACCACATGTCCACACTCCAACTGATTAGTGCCCTCACCTCTATGCTATTTTTGTTGTTGTTGTTGTGACCCATGTACCTATTTAGCTGCATTAAATTTCTTTTGTGGAGCCACATTTTCTTTCCCATCTTCATGTTGAGGCCTTGTCCTCTTAGGCTTCCATTTAGCTCTACCTTTTTCTTTTGCCTTCCATCCATGCTGAGATTCATTCTTATGCTTTGATTTCTCATAACAATGCTTTAGTTTCCCAATAACTTCCTAAAGTGATTGAGGCTCAACATACTCAATTTGAGCTCTAAATACTAATGGAAAACCACTGACAAATATTTGAACTTTAGCCTTCTCATCAGTAAGATATAGTACATACCTTAATAGCTCTAGAAACTTGGTCATGTACTCTTTGTCTGTCATTGATCCCATCTTTAACTCATAAAATTATTTAGCCTTATTGTTGTAGTACCTTTCTGACAATTACTTCTTCTTGATAAGCCTCTTGAATTCTCACCAACTCAAGTCATGCGTCTTGATATCTTTGACTCGCTTAACATCTTCCTACTAGATGTCTGCTTTACCTTTCAAGCCGAAGATAACTATTCTAGCCTTCATGTTGTTTGTGTACTCGTGCAACTCAAAGAATTTGTTCATGCCAAGTATCCAAGCTTCTACATCTTCTGACTTTTTCATATCTTCGTCAAAAGTAGATAGCTTCGTTTTCTTGAATTCATCCAGTAAGTATCCCTTACCATTCCTCCAGTAAGGATGATAGTGATGACAATCATGATGTCTATCATAACTTGAACTAGAATAATACTTGTGCTCATTTCTCCTCCTTTCCAGAGTGTCCAATAACTTTCCATCTCTCACTATGTAAGATCTATCCAACCTGTGTATACCAAGAGATCTACTGCCATATGCTCCATTAGTCCCATCCTCATGTGCATGGCTGATCTGAAGCGGCCCTTGTCACTGCAATTCTAGCAAACTCTAAAGACGTATAACATTGACCTCCACTTTCTTCTCTTGTGCTTGTATGATTCGATAATTATTTGCCTTACAACTCCTTATGTCTCCCTTCAAGATCCACAATGTAACTACCAAATCTAAATAGTTCCCAACACCATATTTCTCTTTGGATTCATAGGGAGAGTCCTTGTAGTCAACCATCTTGCTAGCCATTTTATATTCTCTTCCTACAATGCATAATATGTCAAATAAACCAATCACAATAAACCAACATACCTTAGTATAGCTTGGGGAGTATACCTTGTCTGCAAGATCACCAAATCAGCATGATACATGTATAACATAATCATAACAATGTATAGACATTCACAAGTAATTATATCAACACATAATCATCACTCTAGTTAGGATACAACCCTCAAATCAAGGCCATAGCAACAATGCATGCTATGACCTCATGCATGACAACAATCATTACTCCATTATACACATTTCCACATGCAACCGAAAATATGCATAAGAAATTCCTATCCAACTACAAATACACATAAACACATGTAGTCGAACATAATCGACCAGTTCTTGCAATCAACCTACAAGACTGATACATGTAATACAAATATTCAAACTGTATGCTAGCTTGTTGGGGCTTGACCCAAGTTCGGAGTTAATTAGCCAAACAAATCCCGACACTACTGGCCCTTTCGGCAACAGTCCGCGGAGGGCAGAATGAGGCTTCACCTAAAGTAGTATGGGAGGGTGCTAGAACCAGGTTTTTGCACCCTTGAGATGTCTGAGAAGTTCGATTGGTCCCACTGCTTGTCCTTGCGCGCAGGTCACTCCGCACACTTCCCTATCCCTTGCACCTTGATACACTGCCTTTACGCAGCCCTAACCAGGGATTGTGGAGCTTCCGCGCTACTAGAGCCACGCTCTATGCTATTACCTGTGATCTTACTTATCTTCCAATACTAGTTAATTCCCTTTGCGTACTTGGATGTCCTATGTTATAATTAGTTATACAAAACATTCACATAAGTTCGCGCAACATATCAAAAAGATACTTGCAAATTATACCTAATCATATATTAAAACAGGAAAAGGTTCACAGAAATATGGCAAACTTTCTCTTTATTGATTCTTCCAACGGTTACAGACTCGACCTGTTCTGTGCACTCAACTGCAGGGGTCCACACACTTAGCTGCAGACTACTAGGCCTTTGTGTACTCCGCTGCAGAGCCTTTCCCTACTCTACGACCCAAAGGCACACTCTTCACTTGTTCTCAATCACTTAGACTTCTCATCCTCTTCTATTCTATATTCTCTATTAGTTATCTCATACACTTAGAGCCTTGCTCTATTTATACAATCCCATGGTCCGCCGACTATGGGTAGGTCTATCAAGCCGACATTACATTACAAAAACTAGAGTGGACAACCCTGTGACTCTATTATAATTTCGCGCCCCACGCCCGCAATTCGTGGAGCTTTTACAAAAGGATTCGCTCAAAACTTGGGCTTTAAGCTCCAAAACCTGCCTTGGGGGATTCCATGCCCAACAGGCCCCCAACACAAACATCGTGACTCACCCTCGAGTCACTCTATCGACGCGGAGTCCTTCCAACTCTGCTTGAACTATTGCAAGGTTAGCAGTGCACTAAGATGCTACCTGTTGGATCTGTTACATGTGTTGTTTCGAGACCGCTGTTTTGAAAGTGCTTCTCTACATCTATGCATGTATCCCTTACATGTGTGCGAGCTTGCCTTCAATTTTTGCTGAGATGGTGAAGGCCTCGTCGATCTAAGGCTGAACGCGTGCCTTTAGGAATGCTTTGTTGTGTTGTGCCATGTCCACCTGTTCTTTCAATGCTCTAGCATGTTGCATCCACACGAGCCTCTGAGTGAGGGCCACTGTCTACGCAGTTCCTTTAACATTGTCATACTACTATTGGAGTTCTCACGCCTCTGTCTCTAAGTGTTAGATGTTGGGGTCCTCCTGCATATTTGTGAGGACCTCAAATGACTCTTCCAACATGCTGGTGTAGTCTCGCACTGCACTGCCAATCTCGTCCAGTCATGCTGTAGTAGCACTAGCGCATTGTTCTTTGACTTCCAGAGGGGTGTACGGCTACACCTTTATCCGCAGCTCGGTGATCTGAAGGTTCAGCTTCAGCTGAACGTTTGTCATTTCCTCCCTCGGCTCCCGTACCCCTGCTGCCAACCTGTGGATGCACACTTCTGTAGGTGTGCCTGCTGAGATGGCTAGCTCCAAGACGTTTTGAGAAGCTTCATCTACTACTTGTACCAGTTGTCGATTCTGCAACACCACTTCATTGCGCTGCGAGCTCAACTGTTCCATATTGATTTTCTGCTCGATGAGGACTTGCAGTGTGCGACTCTCCCTAGCCTTTAGTTTTGAAGTTATCCCATCCTGTAGAACATATAAGGTCTCCCGCGAGATTGCAGCCATGTTGATGCCAAGACCCTTTAGCGCGCTAACCGTAGGCCTATCGACCTCATTTGTTATCACTAGTGCCCCTTTCGGTAGCACTATCTTATTCATCACCCAAGCACGCAACATCTGTTCTTCTGCCATTGTTTTGACTGTGAGGCTGGTCGAAAGGGTACCAGCCAGAGAAGGGCGCACCTGCAACTCCTATAGCTGTGATCTGAGGGCCCCCAGCACAATCTGGTTCTCCTGCATGAAATTTTGTAGGGTCTTAGAGGTGACATCGCACACTGTCTCGCCGATGTCACGCAGATCACCCTCGGTTAGGGTGATTAGGGCAATTGACAACTTCAATGCTTTGACCTTCTTGCGTGACCCTATCTGCTAGGATGGGTGCTGGTGCTTCAACTGTGTTAACGCGGTTTGTGGGTTTGTGCCTCCCTCTTCTTCCTTTGCTTCCTGCCCATGCAAAGGTGAAATTTAGCCCTCGCGTGCCTTCACAACTGCCTCTTGCGCTGTTGCTGCTATTGCGACCTTCTCCTGTTCAGTTGCTATTTGTACAGCATCCCGCACCGCCCACGCTTCTGTTGCCATTGCCTCCTTCCTTCTTTTTTCTCCCAACTGTGCGATGCGCAGTTGGGCCTCTTCTTTCTTCCTTTGTGCCACTGACTTCTCTATCTCCGCGATGTCTGGCGTGCACCACTCTAGCAGCCATGTCTCCAAGACTTTAAAGATGACATCGTATGTGGCTACAAAGGGTAGCTTCCTCCATTCTTTGGTTGGGTCCTTGCATGCTCTAATGTATATGCTATGGATGTCTGCTTTAAATTCTGCAAAACTCTGTAGGCTGTTGTAGATAGTGGGAAACGACTGCGGCTTGCGGTTAATCCCCATTTTGAGGTTCATCTCCCTGAACACCCAGAGTATTTTATTGTCGCGGATCCTATTGGCATCCTTTGTGGCCTAGAGCGAATCGTACTTTACGGCCTTCGGCAAATCCTTGTCAATTGTGGGGAATTGGTTATCTTCCGACAATTCCCCTGCTACGAGCACTATGGACAACAGAATCCATGCATAGCGGAACATTTTTCCCTGTTCCTGAGCTTCATGAAAATTCTCCAAAAATGCCTTGTAAAGGAACTCAGACCAATTAAAATGGACCCCCTCCACACACAGTTCAGCAAGTGCTACCATCGGCGCGGGTAACTCGTGTGCGCGACACTTGTGCATAACCTTACTGGCCAGTATTTGGGTCGCCACTCTAACTTATTTATCGTTGATGGTGGATATGGCGTAGCCCCTTTTCTTCTTTGCCAGCTTGAACTTCTTCTTCATGGCCTTTGCGATGGCTAAGTCACTGCTCTTCCCTTCTGAGGTGTCTGCAGGGTCCTCCCCTTTGCATGGAAGCCTAGAAATACGGTGAATCAAATCTGCCGTGTTGGGGATGGGCTCCTCCAGCCACAAACACCCATCATGCACTAGGCAGAGCAACTACATGTTGATGAAAATTGTTATTGCGGCACAATGGAAATGCGGCACCCAAAGCAAGTTAAGTAGCTTAGCCTTTTCCACTTTGCGCAACCACTTTTGTGGCTCTAATTATGTAACCCCCACCGTGGCATTCTGCTTGGGCTTCATGAGGTGAAAGGTCTCAAGGTTATGGAACTTCTCATGGTCAATGAGGTCCCAATCTTCGAATTTTAAGCTCGGCACTCGTCCCAGGTGCATGCTCTAAAAAATAATGTTGTCAAGGAGGAGTGGGGTTTTGAGCGAGCTCTTGGTCTTGTTCAAGGTCTTTGGGCACTTTAGCCTTCCCTTTCCACGGGGGGACATAGGCGGGCAACTTTGTGGGGGGGTGCGCATGCTCAGTTTCCTCCTCCATGCCTTCATCCTCGTCCTCTTCGATAATTAGGTCCTCCAGGTCTTCTTCATCTTCATTAGTCTCTATGGTGATGTCTTTCCCCTTGTAATCCATTTGCAGCTTGGTGCGTAGCGGGTTCTACTGGGACACATGCACGACAACAATCGCTTGTTTGTCCTTCTTGGGTCTTGGTGTGAGCGGTGATTTCGGGATTTCTGCCATAATCCCGACGCCTTCTAGAGCATCCACCATATTCAGGGACTGTGCGACCTCTCCGGCGGTCAATTCGGTTATTTCCATAACTTCCTCAACTGTTGCCATCATGTCTGTCCAGAAATCTATGCAAACTTTGGGGCTCAATCAATGCTTGGCACCGAACAAACAAGGCTCTACTCAATCGATCAATTCGCAAATGACCAAGTGTTGTTTTTTGGGTAGCCCCTTGTAATTTATAACGCTTTTTGAATTTTAATTTGACAAGTCCCCCGAAATCTAGTTCATTAATGCTCCCTTGGAGGCATATTTTCCCAAATCTTGCCCATAAATCGGGTCTTAAATGCCTACCGCCCACTCCATTTGGTCTTAAGTCGAGCACCCCATCATGAATAGTGACTTCAACGGTCACTTTCTGGCCAACCCATGCGGCAATGCAAACCTCCGTGCATGGATGCAGACCATGTGACTCTTTTCTTTTTCGTGCAACTCCAACATTGCATAGCTCCCGAGCATAGTAGTTTATAGTCCCGTGCTTCCTTGCAACTACTTGGAGCGCTAAGACTGTACTTCCCTCAGCTAGTCAGGTGGTCACACCACCTGTGTAAAGTTTCATCCTGTCATCCATCACGTTTCTTGGAAAATACCCACCTTTCATTGTCATAGGCGGCATCACACACTTTATCATCTGCAATGCGCTACCCTGGTCGATTCGCTTAGTAATGTGTAGTCCAAGCCAAGGCATCAGATTGATCAATTCACGACGATAGGCCTCAAACCTATTATTTTGATCATGCGCATCCTGCCTTATCACCCTGGTATTTTTACCAAGAAAATATTCCTTTATCTCGTCCTCCAGCTTCTTGACTTCCACGTCCACCAGAGCGCTTTTCTTCCTTAATTGTACCCTTTCTTTTTCAAGTTCTTGGAGCCTAGAATATCCCAGTTGGGTTTCTTCTTCCAAGGTTCTGCGAACTGTTGTATCTACCGGTGCTATCATGCATGGTCTAAGCTTTCCATGTACTATAGGGCTTACAGTGTTTGCTTTATACTCCATCCTTGGCTGTGCCTGCGCGGTCAGGTTCTTGCAAGGGGTCTTATAAGCCCATATAACTCCTGGTATGCATGGGTCCCAGTCAGTTTTCTTTGCATTGTGGACCTTGTTCAATGCTTCACGCACTTTGTTAAAGGCTTCTGCGTGGCTATCCTTCTATGCACTTGGTCTTTCCGTACTTCATGGTCCCAACTGGAGGGGTCGTTCACATCATTGCATTACTCGCACTTGCTTACTGATCGCGTCTCCTACCGCGAGGACGGTGTGCATTCGTGCAGGTTTCACGCCATATGCCTATATCTACCTAGATAAGTAGGTGCGTGGGATGGTTCATCTGACAATATTGTCTATTAATCACATCGGAGGCTTCTCAAATGGCATGTGCATCATCCTTTTACATTCATGCTAGTCGTCAAAACTTCTTTGGTGCGTATCCCACCATCTTGTGGGCGTAGTGCGCAGTACCCATTTCAGAGCATCAAAGCGCTGATGATCCGACACTTCTCTTTAAAATTTGTTCAGGAAGTCATCCACCTCACTTAACCCATCATACGTAGGTAAATCTCTTACCTCTCTCATTACGCAACGCAGTGATCTCATCACCATGTTACAATTGAGCGTGATTACCTCATGTAATTGGTTCTTCCATCGTTATGTCTTCTTGTCAGAATTTGATGTGCAGGAGCTTTCGCGCTCCCATGAGATTTGGCCATCCGCGGTTGGATTTACCTAGTCTTTCACCCGCATGGTTATCTTGTAGATGCAGTCCAGATCATTGTCGTTGTTGTAGTCATGCACTGGCTCCATATGGCACGATACTTCTGCATGGTCTAAGGGTACCACTATGCGCAATGAATTTTTCTCAAAGATCATCTTGTGCTTCTTCAGATTTATCACTCCATTCATGTTAGTGTCCCAATCTATTCCCAATAACGTGGGGTAGGGATTGCTGTCATCAACAATCTCTATCACTTCGAAATATGCTAGTGCACTTGCTCCTTCAATATCTACTGTGATTCATTGCAATCTCCCCATTGGTAAGATCTTTTGCTGGTTCGCCATTTGTAGTTGGATAGGAGACTATTGCAACACAGGCCTGGCCATGTGCTCCCATGTTTGTTTTGGTAGGACGTTCACATCCAATCCTAGATCCAGAATCACTTGGTCCATCTCACCTAATCTGCGCAGTCAATCTCATCTCTCTTCTTGTTCACGTCATGTGCTTCATGAGATTCTGAACTACACGCGGTTCTCCTGGCACGATCCCAACACATCTAATTATGAGTTCTTGTAACCCCTTTACAGCCTTGCTGTCGCGCAATAACTTCTTTCATGTCTCCAAGAACGTAGTGAGCATCGATAAGTCCATTTCTAGCTCCAATCTGCCTTTACTTCCCAAAGTGGAGGCATCAACAAAGCTCCTCTTAGCTTCCATGAAGGTCTCCTTAGCCTACTCCAAATCAAATTCTGGTTTCTTCATTGGAGCCTTGCGAACCTAGGTAATTTCTTCAGGTTGCTTGCCTTTGTCATCCCCTATCATAATTCCACTTCGGAGCATGATGTTTACATTAGGGTATTCCTTGCATGACTCAGACCACATCATTTGTAGGTTCTGAGTCGGGGGAGGTTGGAGTGCTCCTTTATCACGCAACCTTGCTATTAGTGTGGGACAGTCCTCAGTCTCATGATCAAACAATGTACAATACAAGATTTATGGTCATGTTGGATTCATACAATCATGGGCATAATGCCCTGGCCCTCTGCAATTGTAACATATTAGCTGTCCGCGACCTCTTCCTGGTCCCCCTCCACCTCAGCCTCATCTGCGCCCCTGAAATCAGGTGCGTGGCATTCCTGTGTTTTGATCGAGGGGCCATGTTTCGGCCTGAACTCTGTATGTAGGAGTTCGATCCATCATCAACTCAGAACTTCTATAGGTGCACTCATCATGTCCCACTGACCTACAGAAATTACAGAACAACTGCTGTGAATTCTGCGTATACTTCTGTAATAGATGGTAGTTATCTGTAGCATGCTTTCCTCCTATCTGACAAATCGCGCATCATAGTGCAGGTGCTGCGCTTGGTCATGCTTGTGCCTTCGGTCTTAGTGGTGTTGGCCCTCCTATCATAACGTAATTCGCGAACACCGGGCATTGGTCCTCGTCGTGCCCCTAGCCTTTGCATTTTATGCACCATACCTCATTGCGCACCTCTCGGAGGGTTGTCCTATCTTGTTTCAAACTCTGCATCTCCAAGCATAAGTTTTTCAACTGCATGTGAATCTATTGAACTCCCAGGTTAGGATCTTGTATCGAGGTGTAGTGCAATCTCATCGCGACCTCCAAGGCCTCGGCATGAGTGGTTAGCCTCTATTGCAACAACGCGTTCCATAGATGTGGCGTTAATGATGCTACAAACCATTCACAGTGTTTCCCATCTGTTAATGTCATGTTTGCTTCGTGAATTGTGCCCTTCAGTCTTTGATCCAACTCCCACGAGGTTTCGCCTGGTAGCATTTTGATTTCTTTGAATCTAATGATGGACTATGCCTCTGAATTTGACCTACTAAATTCTTTGTTTAGCACATCTTGGATATCCGCGATCCCTGCATTCAAATTGTCATTGGAATGCTTAATGTACCAGGTCAGCGCTCGATCTTGTAGAGCACTGACCAACGTTGCCTTCTTTATATTGTCCTCTGTGACTCCCTGTGGTTCCCATACAACTTTTATCATGAACCAAAACTGGTCCAGATCTTCATTCCCTACTCCCTTGAACACTGGTATCTTTATCGTGCTTGCCATACTGCTTCGCGGTGGTGGCAGAGGTGGTATGGGTGAAGACGGTGAAGCTAGTGGTGGTGTGGGTGGGTGTGTTATGCGTGGAATTCTTTGTCTTATCAGATTGATCGCACTTCTTAGCAATACCTTCGTGAGCTCTTCCTCGCCCCCCCGCGGAGGTGAAATCAAGGGAGTAGTCTCTAGTTCTGTGCTACCTTCATTTATGTAGATTCTCCCACTTCGCGTAGCCCCAAACGTCAATTTATTCACACAGCCCTCTTTTCACGTAGTAGCATTTTAATCCAAGTGTTTAAAGATTTAACGTACTTACCTCGCGGTTCTTTGAGGAAGAATTGCTCTGCCTCTCTATAACTAACTAAAGTATCTATCGCGAATTCGGTGATGAATCCTCCTATGATTTGATTGAGCCAGTGATTGACAACGTGCATGATCTTATCTTTCGATGCTTCTAGTCTACACACCAAATCTGGAGTCCACACAATTGGTTTTTCTAGTTTACACCTTCCTTGGCTATTTGCTAGCTTTGCAATCCACTCGTACAGCTTTGTGGGGAAGGATGCAAAGAAAATTTCATGGATCTCTGTATATAAGTAGCAGCCTAACCACTCTTCCTTTGATAGTCATGGATTCTTGTTTTCCTGCATTGCAAACTCGTGAATCTTCCTGTCCAACCAATCTTCAATTCCTTTCGTTGTCTGATTCCAGTGGCATGACATTAGACATCTATATGCAGATCCCGGTCCTAGAAACGGAACCATTTATTGGCTTGTTGGGGCCTGACCCAGGTTTTGAGTTAATTATCCAAACAAATCCTGGTACTACTGGCCCTTTCAGAAATAATCTGAGCGCGGATTGAGGTCTCACCTGAAGTAGTATGGGAGGGTGCTAGAACCAAGTTTTCGCACCCTTGAGATGTCTTAGAGGATCGACTAGTCCCACTATTTGTCCCTGCACGCAAGTCACTCTGCGCACTTCCCTGTCCCTTGCACCCTGATACACTGCCGTCATGTAGCCCTAACCAGGGATTATGGAGCTTCCGTGCTACTAGAGCCACACTCTGTGCTATTACCTGAGATATTACTTATCTTCCTATAGATGGGGTGTCTTATTTGTAAGATGGATTCTATTCTTGTTGGGTCTATTCTAATACCATATTTCAATATTATATGACTTAATAAATTTCCTTCCTCTAACCCAAACAAGGACTTTTTGGGGTTCAGGGAGATTCCAAACTTCTTGCATTTGATAAAGACTTGCCTTAGATGATCTAAATGGTTATTGTCAAACTTTGAAAAAACAATAATTGCATCTAGATATATCATAAGGAAATCATGAATTTCTTTAGCAAAGGCTATATCCATAGCCCTCTGGAAAGTAGTTCCTGCATTCATTAGCCCAAAAGGAATTTTCACATACATAAAAGTTCCCCAAGGTGTAGTAAAGGTAGTTTTGGGTTGGTCATCAGGATGAACTAAGATTTTATTATAACCAGAAAACCCATCCAACAATGAGATTCTAGTTGATCCAACTACTCTCTACAAAATGTGATCCATCTTAGGGAGAGGGTAATTTTCTTTCAGTGATACTTTATTGAGGTTTCTAAGACCCACACAGAGTCTGATCTCACCTGTTTTCTTTCTTGTTGGCACTAAATTTGAGACCCAATCAGAAAATCTGATTGGTGAAATTATTTTAGCATCATACATCCTTTGAATTTTTTTTTCTATAGCAGGCGATAAGATAGGATTAATCCTTCTTAGTTTTTGTTTGAAAGGCTTTTGATTTTCTTTTATGGGAATAGTGTGCTGGATGATGTTGGTGTCATAAGATTTAAGGTCCTCGTAACTCCAAGCAAAAACATCCCTAAATTCTTTCAACAATTAAATGTATTTTACTCTTATATATATATTATATTATATATATATATTATATATATATATATTTTACCAGTTGGAGTAATGATTTTTGAAAGTTTGATAATTTTAGGACTTTCATCAGTGCCTATGTTGCATTCCTCAATGTCAGATCTTAATGGTTCCATCTTAGGTTTTTTAGTAACATCATTTGAATCAAATAAATCTTCCAGAGGGGTTAATCCCTTTGGTAAGAAGTTATCCTTAAGATTAATTACTTCAATTTCTTCATTGATAATTTCATCAATTTCCATTATCTCTAAGTTATCTACATCTGATTTGTTAAATTTAGTTGGGTTAAGTCTATCTATTTTATCATCTTCTATCTTATTTATTTCTATTTTATCCTTAGTATCAGGATCTATGGAAGTATCAGTATCTATGTTATTATTTACAAATTCTTCTTCTGAAAGTAAAAAGTTATTTATTTTTTTATCATTTGTAAATATTTGCTAGTTCTTCAAATTATCAAGAATGCAAGTCTGTGCCTAACTTCAGCAGTGTACTGATAGTTAGGATGGAAGGGTAATTTACAAGTGTTGGCAAACATTGCTAAACTAAGAGCTTGCATGTTATGTTTCCTAAGGATGACTGCAAGCTTGGTTTCTAAGAAAGTATTTAGTATTTCTACAATAGTATCTCTATAGCAACTTAATCTAGGGTCTTTAGTCATATATACAACATCTATCTGTTTCAAAATTAATTCAGAGTCTCCCATAATAGAAACTCTTTTAGCTCCTAGATTCCTAACTATCTTAAGACCTGAAATTAATGCTTCATATTCAACTATATTATTTGTACATTTAAAATTTAGTCTATATGCATGGCCTTCTGAATAGTTATTCTCTAAGTTATATATCCACACTCCTGCTCCCGCTCCTAACCTATTTACTGATCCATCAAACTCTAAATTCCATAAGATCCCATGATCATAGTTTTCACTATCCGGTGGAACAAACTCTTCATCATTCACAACAATTAGACCTTCTTGTTCATTTAATAGCTCTATAGCCTGATTAGTCTCATCTGGCATAGAAACTACAATTTATGTTGGTTCTGTATCAATACTGTCTAAAAGTGTTTCTTGAGTTTGATCAGCATTATACAAAAAAAAGAAGTCAATATCTGAGTGTATGGAATAGATGGGAAAGTTTTGAGGCCGATCCTGGCTACTTACCATATATTTCATTAAGGTTTCTCGGTATAGTTTCTTACGTTATCCAAAAACAAAAATTGTTGCATAAGACATATCTAGTTGACGAGATCTCTGAAGTTCGGCTCCCCATGATCTTGATAAAAGCATGCCATACTTCGGTGGGATGTCAACAACTACAATGCCCATTAATGTGCTTTGGTAGGATATTGGACTAAAGTCACACATAGGTCTTTGATTAGTCATAGACATTTTACTTGAGTAGAGTCAAATGAGAATAAGTCTTTGTAGGGCCTTGTTATGTTTAGATTCAACTTATCCATTGCTGATTTGGGCATTATATTGTGAGAAGCTCTAGAATCCAACATTGCATTGTGTAGAACCTTGTCATGGATACTAAGGCTTATATAAAAACGTGGAACTCCTCCTTCTAATGGTTTTCCATTAACATCAGGACCAAATATAAGTTTTGGTTTATCATCAAACAAGTTAACTGAATCCTCATTTTCAGAAAAGTTTAAGGTCTGGCTTATCTGAGACTTGCAAGGTTCATTCTTGATTAGTTTTGTCAAAGGGACTGGAATCTTTAGCTTAGCTATCTCTGGTCCCAAATTGAAAGGCAAAGAGGCTTTTTCTGATTGAAGGTTTTGAGTCTTAGTAGCAGGGATTTGAGTAGGATTGTTTTCTTTTTCTTTATTGGGGATTTCTTTCTGTGGATTTACAAGTGGATTTGAAGTGGATGGTTTATCATCAGAAGGTTGATTAGGGGTTATATCTACAATTGTGGGGCCAAAAGGATTTGGATTCTGCCTAGGGAGGATTTGGAGGACCTTTGAATCAGGGGCTTATTTTACCTTTTTGGGCTGATTATGTGTTGTTTTCTTTGTTTGGCCAGGGACATCCGTATTCCTTTTGCTTCTTAAATTGTATTGCTTGTGGACTTCGAAAATAGCAGAGTCATACCGTTGTTTATAATCAGATGATTCACCAGACTGTACCTGTAATTGCTACAACATATACAGTTCCTGCTCATCTTGGTTTAGAAAAAACAATTTCTTCATCATTTACTCCCATTAGGTTAATTTCTGTATCATGCTCTGGATTTTCTGGATTGGATGTTTCTACATAATTTTCTTGAAAAGGAGGCCTTATGTTCTGATCCAGTCCATTTTTCCATGTGTTTTGGTTATTTCTGAAATTTGGGTTTCTAATTGGAGGTGCTTGTTGGTTATCCCATTGGGGTTTCCTTTCCATATTACCTATTCTCTCCATTAGTCTTTCCACGATTTTAGCCAAGTTATCTATTTAAGATTAGATGGTGAAGTTTCTTTCTTTGTAGTTCTCTTTTTGTTTCTGACTCTAGCCCTTTTAGCTAACAAGTTTCTTCTACACTAACAACTACACTTTGCATTTCTTCTAAAGTAGCGAGGTTTCTTTCCCTAAGCTGGTATGACATATCAGTATCAAGACCATTAGGGAACTTTATTAAGGCTAAGTCAGGTGGGGGTCTAAGGTTAACTAGGATTGCATTATATATACCATTGAATCTAGTGCAGTAATATTGAACTGTTTAGTTAGGTCCTCTCTTAATATTTTCATATTATGAAAGGATTTGTAAAGCATTCTTTTTATTTTCCCACCTATCAATGAACAACCTTTGGAAGTTTGCTAGATCTGCTATGTGATTGGCTAGGAAGGCTTTAAACCACTTCTTGACATCACCAGTGAAAGATTGAGCAAAGAGTCTCATTTGAACATCGGCTTCATCTAGTTCATGTAGTTCAAAGAAGTCAAACATCCTGTTTACATGCTGTTGGGCAGTGTATTGACCAATATCATCAAACAAGAGAATCTTACTCTGATAATCTGCAGGCATAGCATGAAATTGGGTAGGTAAAACAAGAGGAGTATATCTTATTGCCATTGTTGTTGATTGGGATGGGATAAGTTGTGGGGTTGATATAATTGGGACTAATGCAGTAGTGGATGAAGAATCGGTACTAGTAGGTGGTGAATGAGTAATGATAGGCTGGTAAGGGAGTGAAGGTGTAAATGGTGGTGCAAAATGTGATTTAGGAGGTATTAAAGTCGAAGGGAACAATGGTGAACTTAAAGTAGTGGAGATCTGTTCAAAAAACTCAAGGGTAGTAGTGGTATTAATGGATGATTGCGGAGATTTCAGAATATACTCATCAATGGATCTGTTGGCCTGTTGGACTTCAAGTTCTGCAATGAAATCACGGTCTAGAAAAATATCGTATATTTCACTTTCAGACTTTGCTTTAAATAATGATAGACCAGATTGCTCATCAAAGGGAAGATCTTCTAAAAATACCACTCATCAGGACATGAATTAGCTTTTACTAAAGGTGTGTGACTAGCTAAAATTTCTTCTTTTTTTGGATTTTCTTGAAATCAGGTTGGGTTTATCAACTACTAGGGGAGGATTGGGATCTGGATTAGCCCTAGTAAAATGAGTCTTCCAAGAAGCTAGAATTTCAAATTTTTAACTGTTTTTGTAAGACTTTTCAACATAACTTCAAACAAATGACTTTAAGAGGCTTAAAATACATAATCAGAATTTTCTTAAAACTTTATTAGTTCTGAGGAATTCTTGGTTCCCCAGTCGAGTCACCACTATGTTATCACTCAGAATTTTCTCTAGAAGTTATAAGAAGAAAATGACCGAGGTAACCACAAGCCAACTTTTAGACTTAGGCTCTAGCCAACCTAAGTCCATAGAGGGCTCTCTCTATATGATTTAGCTTTGTTTTACTGGGATATTAGGCTAGTTCTGAAAGGTTTAGGGGGTTTTTGATTTGTATTGAAAGATTGGGTGGTGGGGATCTTTAAAAATATGGATAGAATGATGTCTTTAGACCATTGGGCATATGGAGTCAAAAGAAGGGCACTAGAACTAGATCAACTCACTAAAGGGAATGTTCAAAGGGAAAGATAGCAAAGTATAGTACAGGTCTTTAGGCCAGAGGGATGGAAAACGTTTTAACCAGGGTGAGAGAGCAATTAAGAATTCCTTAACTTACATTATTTGTAGAAAATATATATTTACCTAACTGTTATAGCAGAGTGTAACTACACAAATTATGATATAATACTTCCAGTTATGGCATCCAGATTTAGATCAACAGTATGAAAACTTTTAGAGATAACAACAACAAGAGAAAATACTTGTTTACACTTCGCTCTTCACATGATTCCTTTGAAATACCTTGTCTTTATTCACCAATCCAGCTTACTAGCTTAGTCAATGCTCCAATGGCTTTTACAATCTTTCAATCAAGTAATCTAAAGAAATGTCTAAGAATCCACCCTACATACTTCAATTTGTGAAGTATTTACACTAAAGTGTTATTACAAATATCTCAAACTGATTTGATATTTAATCTAGGAAATAAAAAATATCTTCTCACATGAAGATAGAGGCAGCTAATGAACTGTTTCATGCTGTCCCTTTTATTGTGGTACTGCTGGCTTTTGTGGTTTGTTTCTAGCTCTTTATGTTATGGTTGTTTGAATCATTTAAAGTTGGAGGTTGTATTCACTTATCTCCTTCATTTTATACTCTCTGTCACTGATACTCTTTCACTTTGATGACCTGTCTTTATCCTTTCTGTGTTTCTTCCTTTTACTGTTTACAATTTACCTTTTATTGTGTATTTCAACAGTAAATTCTTATGTTTTTTATGTGTCTCAGCATCGTGAAGGGGATTTTGATCAAGTCTCAGTGTGTTTTATTCATTTGCATCTCTGGTTTGTTCCTTTATTTTGAACTGTCACTGCTCTGTCTTTGTCTTCTTCTCGGTGCTTTGTGTATTAGTCTTCACCTTCGTTCCTTGAGTAACTAGTCTTCTTCTTCTAAATATGGTCTTTTAACAGGTTTCTAGTCCGAGTCTTGGAGTAAAGAGGTTCTTTGACTAGTACCAGAATTGTTTATCCAAGCTCTGATCTTAGTCTGATAACTTGAAAGTTCAATAATATTTTAAGAAAACAATTGGTTTGCATGAAGGGCGATTGATGGCTCTATTTGCAAAGAGATGCCTGGAAAAGGCCTCGAGGCAATGTTTTGGACATAATTGGAGGGGGAATCGCATCGCAGAAGCGCATGGTGGCGCTGGAGGGTTTCATGGTTTACACTATAAAACTGGTGAAAGGTGAGAAAACACAGGTTTTCGAGGTTTAAATCTTTAATGGGCAAATTTTAAAAAAGTGGCATGAAATTCATTTTTGGTGGAGTATGGGCAGTTTATCGGAACGATGGGGAAGCGGTTTTAGGAGGTTTTCGCACTGCTTTTAGGTGTGGGCAGTTTTGAGGAGGGGTCACCTGATTAGTGTTAGAGCACGACATGTAGCCATCGGGGGTAAGTGGAAAACCACCTTAACGGGTGGGTAAAGGTAGTCCATCGGGCCCGAATGGTATGGCTTTGGGCAGTTGGATCAACGCGATATCGATCAGACAGTAGTCGAGTGGGAGAGCTACACGGAGGAAATGAATGGGAATTGGGGAGGGCCAGGGTTTTAATAAGGGCAGTATGGGATTAGTTTAGGCTTTAATCACATGCTAAAAGTGATCGGGCCGGGCTTTAAAGAGAGATTAGGGAGTCAAGTGAAGCCGATGCGAGATTAACTTAGTTTATCGAGATTAGGTAGACCAAGTGAAGTTATAGCGGGATATGGGGTAATTTCTATCGTTTTTATTTAAAACTAGGGAGTGGGGTTATTTTATATAGGGATTTAATTATTTACGGGAAAAGGGTTAAAATGAGTTATATAATAAAGTTAGTTAATTAATATGAAAAATGATGGAGGGGGTTTTTTCCTAAGTAAAAGCGGTAAAGTGTATGTGATTGCGCTTTTTAGATTTAAACTTAGGAAACAGGTTTTTTTGTGGGTTTTTTTGCACAAAAGGTATTTGCATGGGGCGGGGGTATTGTTTTCCTTGGTAAAAATGTGTTTAACCTTAGAAAAAGGGGTATATATGGGGGTTTTATTACTTTTCCTAAGTAAATGGAGTTTAATCTTAGGAAAAGGGGTTTTCCTAGGGTAATGAGGGGAAATGGTTTTTATGAAGGGGGAATGTGGTTATGAAGGGGAATCTGGTACTTGCATCCATAAGTCATTGAGCCGAGGGTCCAGTCCCTCCAAAATTCAGAGAAATTCTCTGAGCCTCTTTGATTTGTAGGGTTCAAAGTACTTAGAACATAATTGTTGATAGGAAATTAGTAAGTAAAGGGGAAAAGTAAATGAGAGGGAGTTAATCATATGAACTTGTAAATCTTCGCCTTTGCCTTCATAGTTGACCATACATGTTGAAAGATGCATATAAGCATGATGCATGTGCTTTGATATAAGTAACTTTGTAGTTCAACAACATTTCTTCTACTTACCCATTTCTTACCTTTAACATATTTTCTTCATTTCTTAGGGCGCATTTAGGCTAGCAAACCCTTATTCATCTATTTTTCTTTTTGGAAAGTAAATCTATCTAATTCTAACCTCATATCATCCAAGGGCTCAAATTAAGTTTAGGAGCTCTTTTTATTTTCTCTACCTAACTATGATCTGCCAAGATTAAACTGTTTGGTCAGATTTTATTCTCTAATCTATAAACATGAAATTCAAAGCATGGAATAACCAAGATTAAGTTGTTTGATTACCATGGATTGTGGCATGAATAACAAGTTGCACAAAATCATTATTATGCAGAAGGTAAATAGTAGTGGCATTTGGACTAGCACACTTTCATGGTCTTTTTGTTTTTGGGGTTCATATATCTTCATTTTTTTTTACCTTCTCTTATTCTTTTTGTCCTTTGATTTATCTTTTAGGACATACCCTTTTTACATTTTTTAATTTTTATAATATGGAAAAAATTTGTAGAAAGAAAAGGTATGTACAATATTACAAGGATTAACCTTAGTCATTCAAAATTATGACTCCTATTGGTATAGGAACCTAACAGATGCCACCATATTTCTCCATCTACACTGTGACGAAATTTCCTATCTTCTAGTCCTGAGGGATTTACCACAATCCACATGAGATCGCTGGGCCCTAAACCAAGACCTATTCTCCAGTAATTACTGCATATTCCAAGCTGAGATTACTAGGCCAAACGGAGAGAAATCCACCTCTTCACCGTATATCCTTCCATTCAGAGAGAGAGAGAGAGATCCAAAACTGAACTGGAAAAAGGTTACAAAATGATCCTCATAAGCCTTTTAATCAATTAGGCTTCCATTTTCTTCATTTTCCATTATTTTCCTTCATTTTCCTCCTCACATGAAACCTGTGATGTTTTACCTTCCTTTTCTCCTAATTTCCATTATTTTCATAAATAAATGTGCCAAAAATGCCATTTTGCCTCTCCAAAGCCTTATCCATTTCTTTTTCCAATTTACTTAGCCATAATGGACAAAATGAACACCCACACAATGATGTCTTGCCCAACATTCAACTTGGAATAAGTGTCCCATCAACCGTAGTTATTATTTTTACCTTTATTAACTTTTATTACATGGAAAAACAAATATACTACCTATTATCATGTTGTATTTTTGAGGTTTTGGGAGTAAATACATTGGATAGCATATTACCACTTTTGGAACTGTTATCTAGCCCCACCAGCTTCAGAGAGGGCTCTCTCTTTATGCTTTAGCTTGGTTTTCAGGTTGATTTTAGGCTAGTTATGATTATTCTTGGCTATTTGTTTGAATTTGGTTGATTGGTTGGTCAATCTAATCAAATCACTTTCTTCCCATTGGGCTATGGAGTCAAATAAAACTAGAATGTTGCACCAAAAGTTCAAAGGAGTAATCACAGGGCAAGATAGCTAGATTCATTGGATATTTTAAATTAAATTATGGAATGGAGAAAAGGCATGATTCAACAGGGATTGAGAAGCATTTAAGAATTTCTCAATCAGACTTTTAGAAGAAAACATACAGATTGCAAACGTAGTCCAAATAAGATGTTCAAAAACATATCTTATTTTTCACATCTCATGTTTTACAATTAGATTTCATATGAATAACATAAGAAGAATAACAATGAAAACACAATTACAGTAGGAAAAACATCACCAGTATTTCATAACACATTATCCTGTGAAAAGTATTTTCATTAATGGTGCTCCAACAACATGAAAAGGTATAATGCTTGATAGAAAAGAGTTACAATGTTCAGGGACCAACGCTCAATACTTCGACATAATGAAGTATTTAAACAAAATTTACAAAAGATTACAATAAATGCCTCAGTGACATGACATTCTATTATTGACTTCTAACTAATATAAAATAAATGATGTGATCAAAAGGAATGAATCTAGTGAAGCGATCTGGACATCTGGCACTGCTTTGGAGGAGAACAGTTGCTGAGTGGCCACTATTCGGATGTTGCGCTGGTGAAGCTGACCTGTCTTTTTAATCTTGGAATTCACACAACTTATCCCATCGTTCTTTATCTGGAATAGAAATCTTTGTTACCTTACGGTAGATCTCATCTACCTTAGTATACTAAGAAAAAGTGGGTAATACTGTAAAAATGTGTTTTATCTTACGTTGGATAAAACTTATGTTGTTGATAGCTTCATAAAAATCTCTCCTTGTCATAGTACCTTTTAGGTGGGAAGAATTAGTTGTATCCTTTTCCATGTCTTGAAGCTTCTTCTTGTAATCTTCCCTGGTCATCAATTTGTCATTGATAACAAATAAAGAAGGCAAACCTTTCTTGCTCAATGCATCTATTCTAGTGAAAAACCTGTTAACTGCTACCTCTAGAGTGTGGCATTTATCTGCCAGCTTTACAACCAAGTTCTTCTTTGTTAGAACTTTCTTTACTTTCAAGATGGTTTATGTTCTATCATCTACTCCTAGATCATCCATCTCATATCTGTTTTTGGAATTTAGGAACTTTATGATGTTTTTGGCTCTACCGGGCATTTCTCCCAATTCAACATTGATAGTGGAAATGGTTTGCTTGGCTTTCTCCATCAATTCCTTCTGCTTGAATATAATCTAGATACATGGCCATATTTCATCTATTTCTTCAAGGATATTGTTCCATATAATTTATTTAACATGGGCCAGTGTATAGCCAATGGAGGACTCAACTACTGACTTATTCCATACCTCTATCTGATTTTGAGCTCTCTGTAGCTATGCTGCATGAAAAGTCTTAGTCTTTGTCTAATGATCTTGAAGAAGATTGACTTGAGCCTGCAATCTTTTGATCTCTTTAGTTTGGAGAGACATGTTTTGCACTGCATTTGGCAACTGGTCTGCAACAGCCCTATGCTCGTTGTAGAAGATGTGGCTGTAGGAATCGTTGTGATAGGGAGTGCTTCCAAAGGGAAAAAAACCATTTTGGTAGCATGCTCCTTTTATTTAATCATATTTTCCATCTTTGTCTCCATTTGCTTGAATTGTGCACTCTTCTCCATGATGAACTTCATCGTGTCTGCCTTTTGTGTCTTTGTTTCTTCAATATCCTTGGTCGTAGGATCTTCTGTAACTGGTAATTTCAACTGCTTCCTTAATGCTGCTATGTCTAAATTCTTTTTCCTTACAAGATCTTCTGCAACATTGATGTTTGCAGGGTCATAACGCACTTTGATCACCAAGTCTTCTAGATTTTTGATCTTGGTGTCTTTGGCAAGTGCAGAGACCTTCTCCATCTTCAGTTGTGATTGAACATCGGCTAGTGTAACCAACAATTAGACAAACTCATAACAGTGTTAGTGATAGTGGAAAAAATCATTTCCCCAGTCTGCTTGTGCATCTCCATTTGGTTAATGGGATGTATGTCTTTTACATCAAACTCAAATGATGTCTTCTTGAAGTCTAATGTTGCCTTGGGTTGGGGAACTTGTGCCTGGAGGAATGCCATTTGCATTTTACCTTTCTCTGAATAAAAGGCTGATAGCAGCCTGCTTTGAGAACTAAAAGTTTGCTTCTAGAACTGATTCAAGGTGTTAATATTCAAGGCCCCATTCCTTACTTTTATCTCCTTAAAAATATCCATAATACTTTTCTCCGTCTCTCCTATAGTAGATTTTCTTGTCTGCATTTGCTATTGATCTTGTCAAGCCGTGGAGGTAGTGGGGGACAATGTGGTTTGATCACCCACTAATGAGGAAACAAGTGGCTCATTAGTGGTGATAATGTTCTCCTACTCTGAATCCTTGCTGAGGCTTAGTTTGGAACTACGCTTGGCCTTCTTCCTATACATAATTTTGAATCCTTCACTGAAAATTTCAGTCCCTGAAGGGGACTCTTCTTCTCTGCTTCTCTTAGCTATTTTCTCCTGCATGGTGGGACTCTGTACTATGGAGGATGACACCAGCTGCTCTTCTGCCTCTTATAGGGTGTTTTCAGCCCATTCTAGCTGGTTTTTGTACTTCTCTATCTCTGGTATAGTTGTGTGAAAATAGGTAGTGGATTTGTTTTCCACTCTTAATTTAGAAATGAACCCTAATGGATCATATGACCAGGTGGAACTAGGGCTGAACTGCATTTCTTTTAGTAGCTTATTTGCTTCTTCCCCTGATTCCCTATTGTTTCAAATAAAAGACCCTATCTATGTTTTAATTTTGAATTGGGACTTCTTCCTAGCAACTACAAAGTGGATCTCATCCTAGGTATCAGTACCTTGTCTAGACTTGGTCTGATAGCTGCAAAACCTTTCTAATTTATTCACTGATCCTCGGTTCTGTTCTATTGCCTAAGAGACAGATTGATAGATGTACAAACATCTCTATGAACTATTTGTATGTGTATTCCTTTTGTCCCTTCAGCACCAGAGTAGTCCAAAAGATGTGTGACTATTGGTTCCCTTCTTCATCCAGCTTTTGTAAAGAAAGCTTGATGTTGTCTCCCTGAAAATATAAGAACATATAAACTAACACAGAAGCATACTTGAACACCTCCTCAGTCTATAATTTGATAAATTGCTCATGAATTGAATCTGTAAGAAATTGGCTAAAGTTAAACATGATGGAGGGATTAGAATCAACAGCGAAAATGGACAGAAATCCTATGATGGCCTCATCTACCCACTGATCTGAGCAGTAGCCAAGGAGGTAAGAGATGAAAAAAAATTTCTTGGCTCTCTAAGGGAAGATAGAGGTGGGATTGTTGGGTTGTGTTATATTCTTTCCACGACTAGCCCATGTAGTTAACTGAGGGGTTACCCATTCGTTGTGGCGATTGTGTAGTGGGGGGAGTCACAAGGGGGTTTGAGGGATGTAGGTAACCCCACTCTATGGGGTTCGGGGTAGCACCTTGGAAAATTTTGTTTTTGGACCCTATATTAGGTTGGTCGGACCTACCTATGGTTTTGTGCATGATTTTTCACACATGGGTTTGGACGTGACGGTTTTCGGTCCATGGTTTTGTATGCAATGGTTTTCAGTCCATGGTATTGGATGCTTCGGCATGTATAAATATGTATTGTAACATTGAAAGGAACATAATGAAAAATCAAGTTGGTTGCCCCGGTTTTAGGATCTAGGGGAAAATCTATGTGTATATGTGTTTTATGTGTTATGCTCTCGCATTGTTTATTTTCTATGTTTTAGAATTCGTATG
>APFE031511749.1:0-12159 GCA_000404065.3 Pinus taeda | reverse complement strand
GAACACAGCCTACAAACACATGAAGGAAGTTAGAGCATCATCAAATGAATTCTATGTAACATGTGTCTATACCACTGCAAGTAAGTATATGAAGGAAGCTATGAGGAAAATCAAATATTGAAACCCTTTCTGAATCTTAAGTAGTGAAAGCAGCTCTTTCTATTAACCTGAAAACATACAGTCATATACAAGAGCACAATGTGCTTGTTTCTTTGAAAATTTCCAACCTCAAGTGCATTAAATCTCTTGTCATATATAGAGTTCATTACAAGCTTGGATTCCTTCCTCCATAATGAGGGTAATTTGAATTTTCCATCAGTGACACCTATTCTAACCATAAAATAAACCTTTAAATGCATTTGACAGCTAACTAGCAGTCCTAGAGACCTAATACAACTAAGAGTGTAACTCCTTATTATGACTAAACCACCTCAACTAAACATTAAATGCATTCCTTGAAAAATGAAACGTCATTAAGTCGAATTTGATGAAGTCTCCTGCGTTGTCACCTCATTGCTGATGACAAACCCTAGAAATTAGGGAACATGTTTCCCTGTTTTTAGGTTTAGGATCCTTGAAAGTTAGCACGTGGGACAGAGCCTTTATCTCCTCATCCATGAAACATTTTTCGAAACTTAAGGATGTTTTTGTATTCCATGATGTCTAGAAAAAAAACCTCTCTTGGTTTTTTAAAACACTTCTCTAGCTGTCCAGAATCTGTCCTTGAGAAACACATGTCAAACAGGAAAAATCCGTTCCTTGAAATTTGGGTTTCAAAGAAAGCTTATTATCTCCTAGCTGAAAAAACTTATGAAGAAAGTGAGATAGGTTATTGTAGCTGGAGTGTTTATGAAGAGAAACCTCCGTCCAAATTCCAAAATACTTTTTCTTGTGACTAAAAACGGATCTTGAAAAAGACTACTAAAACCAGAAGACAAAGCTTGACTTTTAGCAGTTTCGTAGTGCAAGTTTAACCATAAATTCCTCCCACCTCAGAACGAATTTGAAGAAACCAAAAGAGGTTTTTGTATTTTGGTATGTTAGGCAGAAAAGCCTCTTTCAGTTTTTCAAAATTGAGTTCTCAGCTGCTCAGGACCCCTTCTGGAAATTGACTAGTAAACGTAGAAAGCAGAGTTTTTTATGCTGAAACAGGCTTTTTCAGGGGTTTCGTAGCGTGCTATGAAAACTCCTAGTTCAGTGATTTCATAGCTAGTTTCCAAATTTCTCCAAAATGATGTGAGATATGACTTCTAAACACCTGGTGAGGCTTCTAGGACAAGGAATGAGGCTGTCAAACTTTATTTGGAAAAGAGATATGACCTTAAAGGACTTCTAACCTTATGACCTAACCCTTAAAACATGAAATGACCTAAAGACCCTTTAACACCATGACTAGAAGAAGGGTTTGTAAATGAGAATGACACTAATTGTGATGAGATGACTAAAAAATTATAAGAGTATGACTAGAAACAAGGTAACTTTCCAAAGCTTAGAGACAAAGATTTTAGGGTGATAACAGTGGCTCCACTAGGGATAGTGTGCCCTTGTGGTATACTAAGAACTTGTAGCTCCAGTGCCGCTATCCATCCTCTAGAATAAAAATTTGAACCTCTACCCAATTTTCTCCTCAAGCCTTTAATGATTTCTGAACGAAGAATTCAAACTGCACCTACTGAAACAGATGCTCAGTCAACCTACCCTGAGCTTATTTGCACATTCCTACCTACCCTATCAGCTGCAATCTCCACTTGTACCTCAAGGAACATGAAACTTCCAATGAATCCAATCATAAATCTGATCTGACACTTGAATCTCTTGACTATGCTTGAAGCAACAATAAACCAGATACCGAAATAACCAAGGCAGCATGAGGTGTAACTGTTCTTCAAGACAAACATATAGTTGGAAGCCTGAATAGTAAATCTTTTCCATGTAGTCAGCTATAGGGTCAAAAAACACATGGTTAGTTTGATGATTCTCATAACATTCTATATCTTCAAACAACTGATCCTTAGCCACACAAAATTTATTTGATATGCTATCCAACTACCTTTCTGAATGATGCCCACAAACAATGTAATTTTCTTCATTATAAAGATCATTCTTTGATGCAATCTGCTGCAATGAATTACAAAAATGAACAACTTTTTCCTCTGCCTGAGGGTCATAAAAAATTTCTTCCAGTATTTCTTCTTGGTGTTTGTAATCATTTTCATCTTCATTATGATCCAAAGACTGACAAGTCTGTTGCATCTCTATATCAATCTCGGAGGACATAATATGATTTTCATAAGTAAACCCCTGTTGATCTTGATGCTGCATTTCATGGGATGTTATACTTTCTTCTTGGTGTTGAAATGCATTGTTATGAAGAGCTTCTAAAATTTCTTCATCCATAAATTCATCATCATCATAACAATCCTCCAAATACTGAATAAGACTCAAAGAATGTTTACAATAATCTTTGACCAGCAATAAGGAAGGATGATATTCTTTATACATGTCATAGAATACATCATGGAAATCAACAAGAGAATATAATGAACCATTTTCCAAGCTTTTATACCAAGACCATGCTTTTCCTTCTAAAGTGGTCATAAACATCTTCATGAGACAATCTTCAGGGAAATGAACCTTAAGACTGCGTACATGCATATGGAACCTAACCAAATGAACAACAACATTGTCCTTCTTTTCATCTTTGAATATTGGAAGATCATCTAACCAATCAACCTTGGGCATAGGATTTGGAAAACCAGGGATATGAGACCAATTCATAGGGGCATACTTGGCATTCATTCTTGTAATGGAACTCATTTTGAAACTTCATCAAGCTACTGATCTTCTAGCAGTGGAGTCACCTTCCAATTTGTTATTTGATGTTTGGAGTCACCAAGGTATTTTTGCAGCCTCAAAAAGATGTCTGAACTCCTGCTACCTTCAAAAGTTCAGCTTCTAGATTTCGGGAATGAATAAACTTCAAGCTCCCGGCAGACGCACCAAAATGTTATCACAAAACCTTGACCTGATAGGCTACTGATTAGGAAGGCCTTGTGTAACTCTTTCAAACCAACTTTTGGCTGAGGCAAGCCTCCTCAACCTGAGAGGGCTCTCTCACTGGATTAAAGATTTTACTTTGAAGATTAGATGGCTAACTCTATGGAAAATTCGAACAACAATGTATAAATGGTTGAAATACCAATTAAAAAACTTCCATTGGGCTATGGAATCAAAGTGTGTTTCAGTACAATAGCAAGATCAATTTCACATGGAAGTCATGTCATAGAGGGTTTTAACATAAAAGCAAAATAGAGATATAATATAGAGAACACAGCCTACAAACACATGAAGGAAGTTAGAGCATCATCAAATGAATTCTAAGTAACATGTGTCTACACCACTGCAAGTAAGTATATGAAGGAAGCCATGAGGAAAATCAAATATTGAAACCCTTTCTGAATCCTGAGTAGTGAAAGCAACTCTTTCTATTAACCTGAAAACATATAGTCATATACAATAGCACAATGTGCTTGTTTCTTTGAAAATTGCCAACCTCAAGTGTATTACATCTCTTGTCATATATAGAGTTCTTAACAAGCTTGGATTCCTTCCTCCATCATGAGGGGAATTCGAATTTTCCATCAGTGGCACCTATTCTAACCATAAAACAAACCTTTAAATGCATTTGACAGCTAACTAGCAGTCCTAGAGACCTAATACAACTAAGAGTGTAACTCCTTATTATGACTGAACCACCTCAAATAAACATTAAATGCATTCTTTGACAAATGCAACCTCATGAATTCGAATTTTATGAAGCCTCCCACGTTGTCACCTGATTGCTGATGACAAACCCTAGAAATTAGGGAACATGTTTCCTTGTTTTTAGGTTTAGGATCCTTGAAAGTTAGCACGTGGTACAGAGCCTTTATCTCCTCATCCATGACACATTTTTCGAAACTTAAGGAGTTTTCTGTAGTCCATGATGTATAGAACAAAAACCTCTCTTGGTTTTCTAAAACACTTCTCCATCTGTCCAAAATCTGTCCTTGAAAAACACATGTCAAACAGCAAAAGTCCGTTCCCTGAAATTTGGGTTTAAAAGAAAGCTTATTTTCTACCAAATGAAAACACTTATGAAAAAAGTGAGATAGGTTATTATAGCTGG
Organism: Pinus taeda; assembly: GCA_000404065.3. Taxonomy (NCBI): domain Eukaryota; kingdom Viridiplantae; phylum Streptophyta; class Pinopsida; order Pinales; family Pinaceae; genus Pinus; species Pinus taeda. Next base: position 7,991 of record APFE031511749.1, on the reverse strand, counting down.
AGAGTTTATGAAGAGAAACCTCCTTCAAAATTCCAAAATACTTTTTCCTGTGACCAGAAATAGATCTTGAAAAAGACTACTAAAACCAGAAGACAAAGCTTGACTTTCAGCAGTTTCGTAGTGCAAGTTTAACCATAAATTCCTCCCACCTCAGAACGAATTTGAAGAAACTGAAAGAGGTTTTTGTAGTTTGGTATGTTAGGAAGAAAAGTCTCTTTCAGTTTTTCAAAATCAAGTTCTAATATGCTCAGGACCCCTTCTGGAAATTGACTAGTAAACGCAGAAAGCAAAGTTGTTTATGTTGAAACAGGTTTTTTCAGGGGTTTCGTAGCACGCTACGAAAACTCATAGTTCAGTGATTTCCTAGCTAGTTTCAAAATTTATCCAAAATGATGTGAGATATGACTTATAAACACCTGGTTAGGCTTCTAGGACATGGAATGAGGCTGTCAAACTTTATTTGGAAAAGAGATATGACCTTAAAAGACTTCTAACCTTATGACCTTATGATTAGGGTGATAACAATGTGTATGATTCTAGGCCTCACTTTGTTATTATTACTTTGGGAAATAATTTGTATAGGATACTAGAGGTAGCACTACCTATTTCCATTTGTTTGATCACTCTGAAGTAATGTAGTAAGATCATTTCCCAGGCCAGAAAATTTGTTTTCCTTATGATTCACCCTCAGAGAAAGAGGAAGATAGTGGCCACGACCTCTAGATAGGGATCCTTTGCATGACAGTAGAAAATGGACAAGGTTGTGGAGGAATGCATGGACATATTCACCTCATCCACATGGGTAGGTCTACACTGTCAGGTCAAGCGCTCCATTAATTTGACCCCGGGTGCACCGCTACCCAATGGACCGATATTTGTGCTAGAGAACAATGAAATCAAGAGTTAGATTCAAGAGATGTTGTAGAATGGGCACATTAGGATAAGTTCATCACCCTGTGGGAGCCCAATCATTTTGGTACAGAAGAAGGATGGGACTTGGAGGCTCTGTATTGACTATTAGTTTCTAAACAAGATCATTGTTCGGAATAGGTATACCATCCCACAGATTGATGACCTTTTGGACCAACTCAAGGGGGACAAATATTTAAGCAATATTGACTTTAAGTCTGGTTATCACTAGGTATATATCAAACCCTTTGATCTATGGAAGAATGCCTTCAGATCCAAGGAGGTTGTTTTCTAATGGTTGGTCATTCCTTTCAGGTTGATGAATTCTCTTGCAACCTTCCTGAGGCTGATGGACGAAATATTGTGACCCTTCACCAACACATTAGTGGTGGTGTATTTGGATGACATTCTTATCTTTAGCCTAAGTTGGGAAGAACACCTCCACCATATTTTAGAGGTCCTCTAAAATCTATGGCAACACAATTTCTGTGCCAATTTAGAGAAATGCACTTTTGGTATGACCCAAGTTCAATATATGGGGTACATCATTGATGAGCGGGGTGTGCATGTGGAGCCAACAAAGATACAAGGAATTTAGGATTCGTGAATCCCAACCACTCTAACAGAGCTCTGTAGCTTTCTGGTCTTGCCAACTTCAACCGCAAGTTCATGTTGGGGTTCTCTCATATCACATGGCCTTTGAGTCAAGTCACCAAGGAAGAGCGAAAACAAAGTTCTTTTGGTCTGAATCCCAACAAAATGCATTTTCCAAGTTGAAGCATCACCTTTGCTCTGCACCAATTCTAACATTAACAAACCAAAAACAACCATTTGAGAACAAGACAGATGCCTCCAACTATGCTATTGGTGTCGTTCTTACTCAGCAGGGATATCTAGTGACATAGCATAGTGAGACACTTTCAGACACAGTCCGAAAGTATCCCACTTATGACAAAGAGATGTATTCCATTGTGCAGGCCTACGACAATGGAAGCATTACATTCTAGGGAAGGAAATAATTATCCACACAGATCATCGACCCCTGCAGTTCATACAGACACAAGGGAAGTTGCAAAATGATAACCATCATAAATGGTCCACATACCTACAACAATTCCATTTAAACATTAAGTACAAGAAGATAAACACCAACAATGTTGCAGACTACCGTAGCCGACCACCGATTATAGTGCTAACCACTGTGCTCAACTCTTATGGGCATGATACTGTGGTGTGGCCACATCTTTACAAGAGTGATCCAGAATTCGGCAGCACATACCAATCGCTCTTGGAAGGAAAACAAGTTCCAAATCTTTACCTCCAGGATGCATTGTTATGCCACCTGGGACACCCTTGTGTTCCTTCAATCAAGCGTGCCAGGATGATTTGGGAGGCGCACTACAGTCAGGTCATTGGAAATTTCATGATCCAGGTAGATGTTGGTGGCCACCCACCTATCCCATTTGGATCCCCACAACTATCTCTTTCAGTTTTTTAGTTTCCTTAATTGTTGCACAATTTACTATTTTTAGCAGTTTTCGGGTCCTGAACTTCTGGAGCCATTTTGAGGCCCTAAATGGCGTTTTTTGGGAAATTTGGGGGCAATATGGGTCCATGGATTGATGTTTCCCTCCCCAAAGTGGTAGTGCTTGGATAGATCTTTCTAACGAGCTATTGTACACGTCAAATGGAGATCGTATGCCAAAGTTACGACCTCGGGAAATTGATGTACCAATTTACCCAAATGAGGCCCACAATTTGGCTTTTCATCTTCTAGGGTTAGGTTTTGGGATGTGAAGGGTTTTACATTGTTTCTCAACAATAAATAGGCCTTCGCGCCTCATGAAACAATTCAGAACATTAGCCGCCAACTCTTCTCAAAATAGCTACATCGCCCTAACTGGTTTCTTTCATTTCTGTTTGCACATGTTAGTATTTACAATAAGGAAATGAGATTATTTCCGTGACATATCTCTTTATGGTTATCTCTATATTTTATTGTGTTCCTATTTAAATCTGGATCAGTGGTATCAGAGCGGTCTGCTTTTTCTCTATTTTTCTTTGCATGTCCCCAACGAGGTCGGGATATAAGGCGTTAGGGCTTGAACTAGTCAAACCTTTGCAAGACCAGCCTTGCAAATCCCGGCGGCCTCCCATGGCAGATGAAAAGAAAGCTGAGGGGGTAAGAGATCCTATCAAAATCTTGCTCGAAGAAGCCCTCAAGTGACAAAGGAACGCGATGATGGATAGCTTTGCGCAGATCCTTCAGCAGCTACCCAGAGGCGATGCATCGGCTTCCAACAGCTACTCTGGAAATGCGACACCGTTTAAGGTACAAGTTAATTTTGAAATCCCCATATTCAAGGGTCAAATAGACGCAGATGCTGTAGATAAATGGTTAAACCTGCAAGATGGGTATTTTTCTATTCATGAATTTTTGAGTCGGGAAAAGATTGTTTTTGCTCTTCTTAAAGCAGCCCCCCACATCAAGGACTAGTGGGAAAACTACTACGAGCAGAAGAATGAAAGCACAGGCTCACTATTTTTAGTCGCACCCACTTGGGATTCATTCTAGGATGCCATCAAGGAGCAGTACTACCCTGTCAAAAGCTATGAGGACAAATACATAATGTGGACCACGTTGTGGCAAGGATGAGACCAAGACGTGTCGGAGTTCACAAACATTTTTCATACCCTTCGCACACAGTTGGGTATCAAGGACACTGAGCTGCATCTGGTACTCAAATGTCATGGCTGCTTATAGATACATCCAGGAAGAGATGGAGTTCTTTAACATCTCCTTGCTCGGCACAGCATACCGATACACTGTCAAAATCGAGCAAAAGTTCAAACAAAACAAGCGAGACTTAGGATCTGCAAATCCAAAGACCAAAGGAAAAAGCCAAGGTGGGGTGGCCTAAGACAAACCGTCGAAGCCACAAGAAAATAACAACACCACGAAGTCGAAGAAGGACACAGGAAAGTGGTGTGAGTTCCACAAGAGTCCCACTCATAACACAAGTGAGTGTCAGACCAAACAGTTGCTAGTGGCCGAGTTGAAGGCTTCAGAATTAGATGCATGTTCCTACCCTGAGCCAGAACCCAACAAGGGGAATGGCAAAGGGAAGCAGATAATTGATGTGGATCCCAACGTCACTATTTCCACCGCCAAGATCCAGAATAATGAGCCTAAAGATCAAGAGGAGGGGGAACGTCTTTTCCACTCACAGATGTGGGTGAAGGGTTCGCCGTTGCAATTCATTGTCAACAGTGGCAACCAAAAGAACCTCATTTCAATAGAGATCGTGAAGTGGTTGGGCCTACTGACTACACCACACCCATAGTTGTACAATATCTAGTGGCTTCATGAAGGACAAGATCTCAAATTTCGCCAGCAGTGCCACCTTCCCTATAGCATCAAGCCCTTAACAGACAAGGTATTGTGTGATGTTACACCTCTAGATGTTTGTGATGTATTATTAACCCAACCATACTTGTGGAGGCGACATGATGTGTATGAGTCAAGGCCTCGCGTTGTCATTATTTCTTTGAATAATTCATTATACAAGATACCAGAGGTAGCTCCACCTACCGCCACTTTTTTTATCGTTGCTAAGAAAGGCAGCAAGCTCATCTCACAGATTAGGAAATTTATTTTCTGTTTGGTTCACTCCCAAATTAAGGGGAAGGTCGTTGCCACATCCATGACCCCTGTGAAGGGTTCCTCCATGTAGTAGCAGCAACAGCAAAGGAATACAGTCATGACAAAACATAGGAGCAACTTCTCCTCACCCACATGGGTACCACACAAGCTTCAGGTGGGTAACAAAGTTTGGTTGCAACTACAGAAAGAACGCCTTACAAGAGCCCATCAGAAGCTCCAACTACGCTGACATGGTCCTTACACCATTACTAAGGCTGTGGAATAATCCTTTGGAGCATAACATCCCTCAATTCCTTCGCCTGCACTCGTCAACCATGCTTCCCACCATTTCTGGACACATCAAAGATTGCAGAACAGCGCACCAAAGACCCAGCTCAGGAGAAGCTTCGTCATCTCAGGGAGGAAATCAATGCAATGGGGACCATTGCTTCCTAAGGGTGGAGGAATGATCTAGGTGGATGTTTCTGGCCATCCACCTATGTCATTTGGACCCCCACAACTGTCTCTTTCAATTTTTTAGTTTCCTTAATTGTAGCACAATTTACTATTTTTAGCAGTTTTTCGGGTCTTGAACTTTTGGAGCCATTTTGAGGCCCTAAACGACTTTTTTTGGGAAATATGGGGGCAACATGGGTCCATGGATTGATGTTTCCCTTCCCAAAGTGGTAGTGCTCGGATAGATCTTTCTAACAAGCTATTGTACGCGTCAAACAGAGATCGTATGCCAAAGTTACAACCCCAGGAAATTGATGTACCAATTTACCCAAACGGGGCCCACAATTTGGCGTTTCATCTTCTAGGGTTAGGTTTTGGGATGTGAAGGGTTTTATATTGTTTCTTAACAACAAATAGGCCTTTGAGCCTCATTCTAACACAGTTTAGAGGCATGTAGCCTCCACATCTCTTCTCAGAGCTGGTTTCTTTCCATTTTTGTTTGTAAGCATATTTCAATATTTTACATTAATGAAATGAAGTATTATTTCTGCTGCATATCTGTCTTTATGGTTATCTCTATATTTTATTGAGTTCCTGTTTAAATCCGGATCATTTCAAGGTAGAGAAAACAATTGCAGTGTTGCAGAAGTATTTTTATTATCCGAATCTTTGACAAGATGTTGGGAAGTACATTAAATCCCATACTTCTTGCACCATTGTTAAACTAACCATAAAGAAGCAAGGCCTATATACTCCTCTTCCTACTCCTAGTCGACCTTGGGAATGCATCTCCATGGATTACATTTCAAACCTTCCTTCTACTAAGCATGGCAATGACTCTGTTTTCGTGGTCGTCAATAGATTCTCTAGGATGGCCATTCTAATGTCCTAGAAGAAGAGTATCACAACAGAAGCCACTGCTAAGATCTTCTTTGAACAAGTGTGGGTACACTTTGGGATACCATAGTCCATTATCTCATATTAGGACAAGCAGGTTCCTAATTACATTTTGATCAAGTCTCTAGGCGATGTTGGATACCAAGCTCACTAAGTCCATGAATTTCCACCCCCAAACGGATGGCTAAACAAAGGTCATAAACATGATGATCGTACACATTCTACACATGTAAAAATCAAAGCATTCACACACATGAGATGAAAGCCTCCCCTATGTCCAACACAAGTACAATAGAGCTATCCATATCTCAACTGGCCATAACCCATTTCAAGTGGGATTGAGATTCCATCCACAATGTTCCATTGATGTGGCCATACCATTTATAGCTACTCATGTAGATTTGACTCATGTCCAGTCTGAAGATGACAGGGCTAACAACTTCATTGAGCACATTCAATACATCCGCTAGCAGGGCCATGACATATTGGACAGAGCCAATGCTAAGTCCAAGAAAATACATGATCAACATCGAGTGCCACATAAGTTCCAGGTGGGTGAAAACGTTTGGATACATCTATAGAAGCAATTCCTTACTTGGCCCCATTGCAAGCTTCACCCTCTTCGATATGGGCCATACACCATCACCAAGGCTATAGGGGACAATGCCTTCAAGATCAACATTCCAGCATTCCTTGTCATGCACCCAATATTCAATGTGGACCGCCTTCAACCATACTTTCCACCATGGTTGGTAGAATAACTCACACCAACAGGGTTAAACCCAAAATGCATGGAATAGGCCATAACTAATCGGATCATGGACACATATGTGAAGAAATATCTCCAACAAAATATCCAACTGTATCAGGTTGTCAAAGTTGGCCAACCCCTGCACCAGGGCAAGTGGCTCACTAGGGACCAAGTTCAAGAAAAGTTTCCCCATCTCATGGAGGCACTCAACACAATGTGAAACATTGCTTCCTAAGGGGGAAGGAATGATCCAAGTGGATATTGGTGGCCACCTACCTATTCCACTTAGACCCCCACCATTGTTTCTTTCATTTTTTTCAGTTTCCTTAATTGTAGCACAATTTACTATTTTTGACAATTTATTGGGTCTTGAACTTCTAGAGCCATTTTGAGGCCCTAAATGACATTTTTTGGAAAAACGGGAAAACATGATTCTTTAAATCATGCTTTCTTCGAATCATGCTTGCAGTCGAAAGTTGTAGTCCCCAGATATATATTTCTAATGAGGTATCGTGCATGTCAAACGAAGATCGTATGCCAAAGTTATGACCTCGGGAAGTTGATGTACCAATCTACCCCAATGGGGTCCATAGTTTTGGTGCTTCATCTCCTGGGTTAGGGTTTTGGATGTTTAGGGTTTTCCATTGTTTCTCAATAATAAATAGACCTTTGAGCCTCATTTTAACATAGTTTAGAGGCATGTACCTCCACATCTCTTCTCAGAGATAAGCTACCATCGCCCGAGCTAATTTATTTCCATTATGTATGTAAGCATATTTCAGTTCTTGATATTAATGAAATGAAGTTTTGTTTATGTTGCATCTCTATGGTTATGTTTATATCAGTATTCTGTTGCATTCTTGCATAAGTCCAGATTAGTTACCACTGATATGGATCCTGTGGGGAGGCCCCCAAGATCTAAAAAAATGAAATGCCCAAAGAAAAGAGGAGAACACACAATAATAAAAAAAACCACAAAGAAAGTTTCCATTAAAATAAAGAATAATTGTAAAAGATACATTGTGATGGACAATGTGTCCTTTTGCAAAATGTGACTTGTTACTTATAGTATTTTTTTATTTACAATACCACGAATAAATTCCATGGGTGGGTAAATAGCATGGATGAATGAATGTCGTGGGTAGATGCTGTTAGCGTTTGAGATTTCACCTAGGCTGAGATAGACAAACCTCAAAGCTACATCAAACCATTTCACCTCGTAGCTAGCCCTACGAGGTATGAGAAGGCTCTCTCGGGTCAAACTTGGTGGATTTCTCAATAGGATGAGTTTTACCAATTAGGAATAAGGATTTTAGGCTAGTAAACTGATAAGGG